>JAABOM020131298.1:0-60914 GCA_011800125.2 Solanum clarkiae
AAGCACAAGATTCTATATACTTAACAAAGGTTAAAAAATTCACTTGCCTTATATAAAGTCTTGAATCACGTCAATTCCAAAGCTTTTTCCTTTCTATGACACTCCAATTTACCAAAATCTATTCAAATATAGCATCCTAATTATATAAAAAATCTAACGACACTAAAATCACTTAATTTGGGTGAAAAGGATAAAACGGTCCAAAAACTTTTTGCCAAAAAAATATCATTAGAATCTAGAAATTTTTACATGAAAATATTCCCCAAGTGATAAGGAATTCAATGGCAAAAATCAATTCAAAAACGGAGCTAGTTTGAGGAAGAAATCGCATGTTAAATTTTTCAAAATACATTAAAAATGCAACAGTAAATCTGTAATTTTTACCTCAAATGAAGCAACAATGTTAGTTACTGAAGCTTTCATGGTGTTTTTCTTGGAAAAATATAGTTTTGCCTTTTGAATCACTCAAATCCGATCAAAATTGAGAGAGAAATCGTTGATTGAAGTTTGGGGAAAGTTTGTGATCTTCTCTTCTCTTTCTTGGAGAAAATCCTTAATGTTCGTAGTTCTTTTAAAGTGAAAGAACTTGGAAGGACATTGGTTGAAAGAATTATCTTTAATTATTGAATTCTTTACTTAGACTTTTTAGAGTTCTTGATGAAGAACCATTATTCTTGAAGAAGAAGAAGAAGAATCAAGAAATCGTTTCTTGGAATTCTTGAATTTGTTTTCTTGAAACCCTAGGTTATGATCTAAAATCCTATTAGATCTTCATGAATAGATGAAGAAATTTGGGTTGATAGATTTAAATTTATGACGAATACTTACCTTGAGGAGGAATCTTGGAAGCTAATCCTAACTTGATGATTTTCTTGATGATTCTTGAGCATTTATGTTTAGGAGAGAAGGGAGAGGGTTTTGATTATGAAAACTGATGTTTTATATGTTTTAGGGACCATAAATAGACCTCCAAGGGTTTTAGGATAAAGATACCCTCAAATTATAAGGAAAAAATGTCATTAACTCAGCCAGTGAGGGTCCACGAAGCGCTCCGGGCGCGGACTTTCGAATAGCTCTGCACCTTTCCACTAAAATTGACATAACTTTCTACTCCGAAATCTGATTAATGTGAAATTAGATGCCTTGGAAAGATAATTTGAATATCTTCAATTTTATATACATGGGTCATCCAACTCATTATACTTTAGGAGATATGGTAATTTCAAGTTGACCCTTCTATCGACTCATACGAAAACTTAGTTGCTAGAAATTCTTTGAACTTGGCTTGATGTAAAAGATTCCTTATTACTCTAAATCATACCTAATATACTTTAAATACTTAGGAATTGATCCTGCACATACACACAACTTGAAAGTTATTGGTTCACCTAACATTTATAACATCATACATTAGAACTACGATCTCATATCAGCTCCAATTCTATTCCCATACTAACAAATTGACTTCAATATCTATGCTCAATTAAGAATCCTCAATTAAAATCCTATATCATATGAAGGATGACTCGATCTTAGCTTAAAAAAATTTGGGGTGTTACACCCTCATAGTCAAAGCATATAATAAAGAAAAGAGAGTCTATACATACTACAAATCAAGAGAAGTATGTCCTCGAAGTTGAGGACTCGTCACTCGCTTCGAGAGATATCACACTAGCCACGTGGAGAAAGAGGATGATCAAGTAGAGCTCTGATTGCTACATTGTAACGTCATGTAGGCATAGAATATGTGTTAGTATGTTTTAATGTACTAAGTATGTAGGATGCAATGCAACAATAGAAAAGCAACATAGTCAAAATTCATAATTAAGCAATAGATGATCATATTACAGTATGGCATGCGTGAATGATACTTGAAGTAAACACGCTTAGATATAGAACATATTACATGTGTAGGAATAGACCATCATCATAGACCAAGCAACATAGTATTTGGAATCCAAGGTACACCACCTCTTAGAAGTGATTGAGGTACCAACCCCTCAATTGGTTGACGGACATGACCACCCTTCACTGGAAGTGATTGAGGTATCAACCGCTCAATTAGTAGATGGCTTACCATCCCCATCCAAGGTGATTGAATTACCAACCCTCAATTAATTGACGGACATGACCATCCTCCGCTAAAAGTGATTGCGGTACAAACCCCACAATTGGTTGATGACTTACCACCCCCATATGAGGCAATTGAGGTACCAACCCCTCAATTGGTTGATGACTTTCCACCCCTATCCGAGGTGATTGAGGCATCACCCCTTAATCGGCTATGGTCAACTCACAACACAATAAATATTTCTCATAGAATCAACATAAATATATACCCTTTCATCATCATAAACTTGTTTATCTCATATGCCAAGCATTAGGCCTTTAACAACTCAAGATACGTTAACCGGATATTTTATCAAATACTTGGTGGGTGTGTAATGTTAGTGTAAAACTATGCAATTCAAGAGTGAAATCACACAAGTAAATTCAATGTAAAACTACCCACCCAATACTTGGTAATACCCTCATGCAATATACATCAAAACAATTCATCAAATTCAAGATAGATCCAAGATTAGAAAATCAAAACATGCATAAACAGTCACACATTTACGAAACCCCAACATAGTTCATAGTCAAATTCATAAGAGAATACCCTAAGTAAAATCAACTTAAAAACATATAATTTAGGTAAAAATGAAGCTTGGGCACCATAGGTGAAAGGATCCAATTGTTAAAACTCACATACTTTAACTTTGGAGAATTAATTGTTGAAGATTGAGATGAGAACTTGAAGCTTGATTGAAATCCTTAAGATCCGGAAACAGGTTTGGCACTTGAATTTTGAATAAAATATTTGTCTACATGTTTGAGATAGTATTTGGGAATGTCTTGTATGATATGAAGGTGAAATACGGCTAAGTACAGGTATTTTCATGCATAGTAAATCTTAGGCCCAAGATCCAAATGTCTTGGACCGAGCAAACAAAAACATTCAAAAACAATAGGCATCTCCACGCCCTGGCCGTGTCGCGCCAGGGGCGCGGAATGGTCTCTGGAATTTGCATTTTGGAAAATTAAAATTTCAATTCGATTGCTTTAAAATTGCCACTCAATTTTGCCTAATTATCAAGAATATGAAGTCGGATTATTGATATCACACACGGATTTTGAAAGATATGAAAATTACAATTTCAGGCTCCTCTAAGGCACATTTTCAGGTACTTTTTGGGGTCATTTCAGTAAGGAAGTGTCAAGGAAGGCCTTTAGTCAATATATTCCTAAAACATCATACCAAAGCCCCCTGAGCCTACATTACCAGCCAAAAAAGTTATATGGTGATCCTATTCCAAGTAGTCGAAGGTCATAATTATGAGTAAAGGGGAAATCATATGGTATTGAGCACGGTACTTGAATATCTTTTTTGAGAGTGAGTGATTTTGTTTAGTCCCGAGCATTGAGTTTGAAAATATTATCATGTGTAGGATATAGGATTTCTTGTTATGAGGGCACTTGCATTATAATGTTGATTCTAGACTAATTCAGTGATTGTTGCTAATTTGTGGTTACCTTACTTGTCATAGTTGCACTATCATATGTGTTGATCTGCATTAGTTTGCCTTATAGATATCTAATGTGCATTTATGAGTGTGGGTATTTGTGCTTTATTTTGGAATGATATGTGCCATTAGATTGAGTTATGTGTATTACTGTACTAATTATGTAGATAGAGTATGTTGCTTGAGGATAATCAACAAATTTAAGTTGAGGGTGTTGATGCGTTGTCAAAATACACCACTTTTGATGCTTAAAACTTGAAATTTTGTGTGTTCTCAAAGCAATATTAGTGGGTTTGATGTGTTTTTCTTTTTATTTTTCAGGATTACGGGATTTGGCATAATTTTGGGCTTAATGTGCAATTGCTGCTATTTTTGTAGTTCTATGACACCTTTTTTAGGCCATGGAAGTTTCCATGAGCCGCAGAATTGGGTTCATAGTGAAATCCAGTGAAGGGGTGATTTTTTGAAGTTGCATTTACGAACTAGCAGATGATTCATGGAAATTTGTATGAGTCGTAGATGAGGTTCCATGCCCTGAGGATCAGAAGTTGGGATTTTCTAAAAAGTCATCAGATGAAACCCTATACGTCTAAATACGGCCCATTGAAAGGTCTCGTAGAAGCTAAATCCAGAATTGAAAAATGAGGTCCATGAAGCCCCAACATGGGCCGTATAACTTAGTACAGCTCGTAGATTTGCTCGTATTGTTAGCCAAATCCAATTCTCCTATATTTGTATTTTAAAAACTATAAATAGGTTTCTTAGGTTATTTTCAAGAGGGAAAGCATGAGAAGAGAGAGGACATTGAGGAAAACACTTGGAACTTTATTTTGAGATTTTAATTCATACTTTGTGATTTCCATTGGAGAGCTTGGATTTCTTAATCTTTATTTCATTCTTGTAAGTGCTCAATTATGTTATCCTACATTATGATTCTTGCATCTACAATGAATATGTGTAGCTAAATCCATAACTAGGGTTTTGGGAACCATGAAGAACTAACAAAGTAAAACCAGATAATTCATAATTCCTAGAAAGCGTGCATGCATGTATTAATTTATTCTCTTAGTTTTGATTGCACTTTGGCCAACGTTAGAACTCCTAGTTGTTACTGACTGGATGAAGGTAAAAATGAATTGGAAAAGAGATTAATTAACAGAATTCGATGGATGTTTTCTCGTCTAATCAACCAAACTGGAGCAGGGGAGGTTTTACTGAGACAATAGGTAAGGATTGGTAACGTCACACTGCAGATATGGATCAAATCAGATAGTGAAATTTATCTCTCGCCTGGATCAAAGGGGTTGGTAAACTTAACTTACCGTTCTGCATGCGACACGCTAGAACAGAACGCAATTATCAGGTAATACAAAGTTAGGGAACCATAGAAAACACAATACCCTAGTTACACTTTTTACTAGTTTCACAACACTTGTTTAAGTTAAGGATTATTTTCTACAATTTTATGACGATCCAAGCCAAGGTCCTAGACGTGACATGGCGAATGGGAACCCAAAAGGACCCCAAACAAGCCTCTCATAATATCATTTACACATCCTTTGTTGCGAATGCAATTAAATAATAATAATAAGAGAATATAAATAAGGATAAAGGGACTAGGGGAAGTCTTTCATAGCATAAATCATCAAAAGAGTCAAAGCTCAAGCATGATTACATAACTTGTCCAACAACTCCTCTAACATAGATTGGGCAGGGGCCAAGATAACTTTTCAGGCTCACCCTCATAGTCATAAGCATCTAACAAATAAAAGAGTCTTTACCTAACATAGGATCAATAGTTATTATCCTCGGAGTTGAGGACTCACCAAACCTACTTAAAGAGATAGTACTAGCCACGTGGAGGAGGAGGATGATCAAGTGGAGCTCCAATTTCTACATGGTGACATCATGTAGGCATAGAGTATGCATTAGTACATTTGAATGTACTAATTATGTATGATGCAATGCGACAAGAGATAAGCAACATCGACAAAATGCATATACATAGGCAATAGGAAGTACTATAACACTATGGCATGAGTGATCAATGCTCAAAGTAAAACATGCTTGTATAGAAACTATTACACGTGTAGGAAGAGACCATCATCATAGACCAGGCATCTAACGCTTGGAATCCAAGGCCTACTACCCCTTTGGAAGGTGATTAAGGTATCTACCCCTCAATTGGTAGATGGGCATAGCACCTCTCCCCCATCAAAGTGGTCAAGGTATATACCCCTCAACATGGTAGATGGACATAGCACCCTCCATCATAGTGGTCAAGGTATATACCCCTTAACTAATAGATGGACATAGCACCCTCCATCATAGTGGTTGAGGCATAACACCCCCTCAACAAAATGTGGTCAACATGCAACACTACAGATACTTTTAATGAAATCAACACATAATTACATTACTTTCATCATCATAAAGTCACTTGACTCATAGGCCATGCAATAGATCGTCAACAGATCAAGAACCCTTAACCGAAAATTTTATCAAACACTTGGTGGGTGTATAATATTAGTTCAAAATCATGCAATTCAACAGCGAAATCACGTGAGAAAACTTAATGTAAATCAACCCACCAACACTTGATAAAACCCTCATGCAAGATACATTAAAACTCCTCATCAAATCTCATCATAGAACATAGATTCATAGCTCAAAATATGCTTAAATAGTCCACATTTCTTGAAACCCTAACATAGTTCATAATCAATTCAGAATAAGAATTTCCCATGGATTAATCAACTTGAAATCATGCAATTTACTTAAAAATGAAGGTTGGGCATCTTGGGTGAAAGGACCCAATGGTTGAAACTCATATACCTCAACTTTGGAGGTTTCCTTGCTGAAGATTGCTTGAAAACTTGAAGCTTGAATGAAATCCTTAGGCCCGGAATGAGATTGGGACACTTGCATTTTGGGTGAAATATTTAGCTAAGTGTTAGAGAGGGTAGGGAATGTCATGTATGATATGGAGTTGAAATAAAGCTAAGTATAGGTATTTTTATGCATGGGAAGGCTTAGGCCCAAGGCCTCAAAGCTTTGGACCGAAACAGTGAATTGGCAACGAAAATAAATGTCTCTGCACCCTGGCCACATCGTGCCAGGGGCACGGGATGACACTACACCCTGGCCGCGTTGTGAAAATGAAATTTTGATACGGTTGCTCTAAAATTGGGGTTAAACCCATTTCCTACTCAAGTTTGGCCCCGATCACGAATATGAAGTTTGATTTTTGATATCATGCATGGATTTTGAGATATATAGAAATTACGATTATGGGCATTTTCGAGGCACATTTTCGGGCACTTCTTGGGGCATTTCAATATCTTCCCCTTGGAACATTCTTCCCCGAATGTCAACGGAAAATATATGAGAGAAATAATCAAGATGAGTTTAGCCCAAGACATGAATGCAACAATGCGCTTAAACATCATTTCAAAATCTCAACATAAGTGTCAAAATCACCATGAACTTGTCAACATAAACATGAATTGCATGCAAATGACATAAGGGCTAAAACATAAGACGTGAAATCATAAGCAGACTTGAATTAGTACCTTAGGCTTGAGTAGAATAGAAAGATAGGGATATCACTTTTGCATGTCCGCCTCGGCTTCCCATGCAGAACTTTCAACTTGTTTGTTTCTCCAAAGAGCCTTGATTGAAGTAACATCCTTATTCCTCAACCTTTTCACTTGTCTATCCAAAATTTCTACCGGCCTCTTCATAAGTCAAATTGTTTTCTACAACACCCACAACATCAAGAGGCACAATAGTACTTAGGTCACTCACACACTTCCTCAACATAGACACATGAAAGACCGGATGAACCATATTCATATCATTGGGAAACTCCAGCTCATAGGCCACCTTACCTATCCTCCTTAACACTATATAAGAACCCATAAACATTGGACTCAATTTATACTTCTTACCAAAATGAACCACACCCTTCAAGGTTGAGACCTTCAAATAGACCCAAACATCAACCTTAAATTCAAGATCCCTTCTCCTCACGTCGGCATAGGACTTTTGACGACTTTGGGATGTTTTCAATCTTTCCCTTATTAACCTCACCTTCTCCATGGCCTCTATAACTAAATCCAAACACAACAAAGCCATCCCTCCTACCTCAAACTATCCAACCAGAGACCTACAATGTTTACTATAGAGAGACTCAAAAGGAGCCATACCAATGCTAGAATGGTAGTTATTATTATAATAAAACTCAATGAGTGGAATATGATACTACCCTTAACCTCTAAAACACAAGATCAAAGCATATCCTCAAGAATTTGGATAGTTCTTTCGATTTGGCCATCCGTTTAAGGGTGAAAGGTCGTACTAAGCTTTACCTTGGTACCAAGCCCTCTTTGGAAGGATCACCAAAAGTGAGAAGTGAATTAAGCACCACAATCTGATATGATAGACAAGGACACCCCATGCAATCTAACAAATTCATGAATGTACAACCTAGCATAATCTTAGGCACCATAAGTAGTCTTAACCGGTAGGAAATGAGCAGACTTTGTCATTCTACCAACCACAACCCAAATGGAGTCAAAATGTCTTCTAGTCTTTGCCAACCCAACCACAAAATCCATGTTGATTTCCTCCCACTTCCAAGTAGGAATCTCTATATTTTGGGCTAGGCCACTCAGCCTTTGATGTTTGGCTTTGACTTATTGGTAACTATGGCAACCGAACACGAACTTAGCAATGTCTCTCTTCATATCAACCCACCAAAACACTTCCCTCAAATCTCTATACATATTTGTAGAATCGGGGTGAATAGAATAGGAAGAATTGTGAACCTCATCAACAATCTTCTTTATCAAGTCATCAACACAAGGCACACACAATCTACCTTGGTACCTAACGACACTATCTCCCCCTTGGGAGAAAACCTCCACCTTACCCTCTTTCACCAAGATGTTTCTTTGCCTTCACCTCCTCAATTAATGATGATTTTGAGCCATCAACAACCACAATACAACCATTATTAACCTCCTATAATCTAACTCCCAATCTAGCCAACCGATGAACCTCTTTAGCCACCTCCTTGCCCCCATCATCAACATGCGCTAGGCCACCCAAGACACCCTGCTCAAACCATCAGCCATAACATTAGCCTTACCAGGGTAATAACGCACACTCATATCAAAATCCTTCAGAAGCTCTAATCACCTTCATTGTCTCAAGTTGAGATCTTTTTGGGTGAATATATATTGGAGACTCTTATGATTGGTAAACACATCAATATGCACCCCGTACAAGTAATGACGCCAAATTTTTAAAGCAAATACCATGGCAGCCAACTCAAGATCATGGATAGGATAATTCTTTTCAAGCACCTTATGTTGTCTAGAGGCATAATCTATCACCTTACAATTTTGCATCAAAACACAACCCAAACCAATTAGTGAGGCATCACAATACACAACAAACCCTTCCAACCCTTCTGGTAGAGACAAGATAGAAGCGGAGACAAGCTTATCTTTCAAAGTTCGGAAACTCTTTTCACACTCATCGGTCCGCATAAATTTTTCCTACTTTTGGGTCAACTTAGTCATGGGAGAAGCAATAGAAGTGAACCTATTCACAAACCATTGGTAGTAACCAGCTAACCCCAAGAAACTTCTAATGTACAATGGATTCAAAGGTCTACACCAATTTGTAATTATCTCCATCTTCTTAAGATCCACCTTAATACCATCACATCACCTAGGAAAGCAACCTCTTTCAACCAAAACTCACATTTTTCATATTTGGCATACTAATTCTCCTCCCTCAATATTTGTAACACCACCCTCAAGTGATCCACATGCTCCTCCTCACTATGGAAATAGATCAAGATATCATCAATAAACACCACCACATATAAATCAACGTAGGGCTTAAAGACCCTATTCATAAGATCCATGAAAATTTTCGGTGCATTGGTCAACCTAAAATACATAACCACGAATTCATAGTCCCCATACCTAGTCTGGAAGGCCGTCTTGCAAATGTCACACTCCCTCAGCTTCACTTGGTGATTCTCGAACCAAATATCAATCTTACAGAAGTGACTAGCCCCTTGAAGTTGGTCAAAAATATTATTAATCCTTGGTAGTGGGTACTTATTCTTCATGGTGACTCCATTATGTTGTCGGTAATCAATGCACATTCTAAGAGAACCCTCTTTCTTCTTCACAAACAACACTGGAGCACCCCAAGGTGATTGGTTAGGCCTAATAAAGCCCTTCTCTAACAAGTACCTCGTTGCTCTTTCAACTCCTTTAACTTCACCGAGGCCATACGATAGCGGGAATAAAAATGGGTTGAGTATCGAGAAGGAGGTTTATGCAAAAATTTATTTTCCTTTCGGGAGGAACACGAGGAAGCTCATTAGGAAATACATTAAGGAACTCATTAACTATCGGAACCGACTCTATAGGAAGGACTTTGGACTTAACATCCCTAACCCTCACAAGATGATAGAGATACCCCTTGGAAATCAACTTTTGGGATTTAACACAAGAAATAAACCTAACCTTGACCACCATATCATGACTCTCCCACACAAGGATGGGTTCACTAGGAAAATCGAATTTGACCATATGGTTTCTACAATCAATAAAGGCATAATATGCACGTAACCAATCATCCAAGAATGACATCAAAATCCACCATTTTTACCTCAACAAAATAACAAGGCAATATTTTATGCAAAATTAAAACTGGACAATTTCTATAGACCATCCTAGCAATAATGGATGCACCAACGGGAGTAGACACCTCATATGGCTCACACAATAATTTGGGTTCAACATGAAACTTTTTGGCAACAAAAGGAGTAACAAAAAAAAGAGTGCCACCCAGGACTATCAATATATACACTTCAAAATCAAAGACTTTTAACATATCGATAATGACATCTGGCACCTCATCAACCCCTTGCCTCCCTTGAAGAGAATAGAACAGATTGTGCCTTGGGGCACTACCTTGTTGGCCCTCCTCTTCCCAAAGGAACCACATTTGCACCCCGGTCTTGTGGATGGCCATCTCTACCCTAGTGTTTTGCACGTGGACAATCAATCACCTTATGACCCATTTCACCACACCCATAATAAGTATTAGTATCCTTCAAACATGGACCATCATGGCCTTTACCACTTCTTGGGCACCTAGCATTAGGCACCACACCACCACTACCTTAGACCTTTAGGTTGTCATTAGCAAACCTTCTAGTAGGAGCATTAGAAGACCTTTTCCCTTGATGAAACCTTCCACCTATAGGACTTTGGAATCTACCCTCAAAACGGGCCCTCTTGGCCTCATTACCTTTTCTCTTTCACAACTTTTCCTCCTCCAATTGTTCGGCATAAGTCATGAGGCAGGACAAGTCAATATCACCTATCAACATGGCAGTACGACATTTGTCATTCACCAAATTAAATATACCAATCATAAACTTGTTCATTCGAGACCTTGGCTCAGCCACCAATTGTAGAGCATATTTAGAGAGTTGGTTGAACTTGAGAGAATACTCTTTCACACTCATGAATCCATGCTTCAAATTCATTAATTCCATCATTTTGGCCTCCCTTAGCTCAAGAGGGAAGAACTGGTTGAGAAACGCATCCTTAAACTCCTCCCAAAGAATCACATTGTTGTTCCCCTTCTCCTCCTTCCATTGAGTAAACCATATTTTGGACACCCCTTTGAGTTGGTAAGCTGCCAACTCCGCCTTCTCCTCCGGTCTAACACCCATGATAGACAATACTTTGCACACCTCATCAATGAATTCTTGAGGATCTTCATCAACTTTAGACTCATGGAACTCTGGTGGGTTCATCCTCATAAAATCCCATATGTTAGATGCCGGAGTTGGGGCATGAGGGTCTTTGGCCCCTTGGTTGATTTGATTATTTATTGCTTGAGCTAGCAAGGCAATACCATCCCAGAACTCTTCATGAGCCGATTGTTCTTCGAGTATACGATCTCTTCTTCCTCTTGGGATAGGCATGATCTAGCATAACAAAGAACATTTGTTACGAGGAAAGCCTTACCTTAACTTCTATAGCACGACATGGATCAATAAGAAGGGAAACATTTCCTAAAATGCCTCATAGCCTCTTACTCATAGTTGTGGTACACTTCACAGCCATGAATAAGACTCTAATTGATGCAGTGGATGGCTAGGCCATTAACAACCTGGTGCTTTGACACCAAGTTTGTCACGACTCAAGCCTAGGGCCTAAATGCGACACAGCGAATGGGAACCCAAAGGGACCTCAAACAAGCCTCTTAATATATCATTTACATGTCCTTGGTCGCAAAAGCAATTAAACAACAATAAGAGAATATAAATAAGGATAAAGGAACTAGGGGAAGTCTTTCATAGTATAAATCATCAAAAGAGTCAAAGCTCAATCATAATTACATAACTTGTCCAACAACACCTCTAATATAGATTGGGCGGGGACCAAGATAACTTTTCGGGCTCACCCTCATAGTCATAAGCATCTAAACAAAGAAAAGAGTCATTACATAACATAGGATCAATAGCTATTGTCCTTAGAGTTAAGGACAAACCAAACTTGCTTAAAGAGATAGTACTAGCCACGTGGAGAAGGAGGATGATCAAGTAGAGCTCCGGTTCCTATATGGTAACATCATGTAGGCATAGAGTATGCATTAGTACCTTTGAATGTACTAAGTATGTAGGATGCAATGCGACAAGAGATAAGTGACATAGTCAAAATGAATATACATAGGTAATAGGAAGTACTGTAACAATATGGCATGCGGGATTAATGCTCAAAGTAAAACATGATTGTATAGGACTTATTACATATGTAGAAAGAGACCATCATTATCGACCAAGCATATAATACTTGGAGTCCAAGGCCCACCACCCCTTTAGAAGTTGATTAAGGTATCTACCCCTCAATTAGTAGATGGGCATAGTACCCCCTACCCCATCAAAGTGGTCAAGGTATGTACCCTTCAACATGGTAGATGGACATAGAACTCTCCATCATAGTGGTCAAGGTATATACCCCTTAACTGGTAGATGGATATAGCACCCTCCCTCATAGTAGTTGAGGCATAGCACCCCCTCAACAAGGTGTGGTCAACATGCAACACTAAAGATACTTTTCATGAAATCAATACATAATTACATTACTTTCATCATCATAAAGTCACTTGACTCATAGGCTATGCAATAGATCATCAATAGCTCAAAAACCCTTAACCAGACATTTTATCAAACACTTGGTGGGTGTATAATATTAGTTCAAGATCATACAATTCAACAGTGAAATCATGTGAGAAAACTTAATGTAAATCAATCCACCAACACTTGGAGTTGTAATGCCATCGCCTAAATAGGCAAGCTTGGGTCAATAAGTATTTGTCACTTTTAGCAATGTAAAGTTGGCCCACCTAAGTGAGTCAATAATGCACCAATTTGTCACATCAATCACCGAATGTGATAGGACTTGGTACCACTTCTTATGTCACTTTCGATGATGGCTACCTACTTCCCTGAATTACTTGAACAATTCACTTAATTGATTTAGCAAGCTCACTTATGATTTTTTTCAAGCTGAGTTTTTCAAGTCATTTCGTGCATTTTTCTAATAGTATACCCTTCCTTCGTGCATAATTTTTGTTGCATTTGTAGTTGCCGAAGCATAACTTGAAAAAGACAGACCTGAGGAAAAATGGTATTATGTTATATTAGGAACAACAACAAACTGCATGACCTCAAAGAGAGCATTGTGGTAAGGGAAAGTGGAAAATGGTGGAATGGGCCAGTAGTGACATCGAAGGTTAACTCAAAGTTGATGAAACGCCCCAAAAATATGCTTTAAAAATGCCCATAATCATAATTTTTGTATATCTCAAAATCTACGCGTGATATCAAAAATCAGACTTCATATTCTCGATTAGGGAGATAATTGAGTGGGAAATTGGTATAATCCATATTTTTAAGGACCCGTAACGAAAAATAATTCTTCTAATTTTTGTAAAAGAGTGCGCATCTGTGACCAGGACATGATGCGCAATGAGCGCGGATCAATGTAAATTCCTCCTTGGTGATAGGTCTGCATCGCGAACCTTTTTCTAATTTTCGTAAAAGAGTGCGCATCTGTGACCAGGACGCAATGTGGACTGAGCGCGGATCAATGTAAATTCCTCCTTGGTGATAGGTCTGCATCACGAACTAGACGCAGACTAGTTCAACTTTTTCCTTAGTTTTTCATTTCAGCCAAGGGCGTTGGGGTCATGGCTCAAAGCCCACTTATGTGTGAAAACACCTATACTTAGTCATTTTTCAACTCTATATCACTCAAGATCCTCTCAAAAACCTCTCCAAGACTTAACCAAATATCTCATTCAAATTTCAAGGATTTCAAGCCTAACTTTGAAACTGTAGGATTCTCTTCAAGGTCCAAGTCCTCTTCAAGCTCATCTCAAGAAAATCCAAGTTTGAGGTATATGTGTTTCATCCATTGAGTCCTTTCACCGATGGAGCCCAATCTTCCTTTTTATGAAAATTACATGTTTTCATGTTTTAGTACCTATGGGTATATCATATTATAAATTATGAGGATGAATTATGTTGGAGTTTTATGAAATGTTGATGATTATGCATAAATATCTATTTCAGGCTTATAACATGAATCAATTTTTCGTATTGAGACTATGTATGTTTTGAGCTATGAAACTATGATCTATTATCAGATTTGATGATGGATTTCAAGGTACCCTACGTAAGGGTTTTACAATATATTGGTGAGTTATTTTTCATTGAGTTTTCTCATATTATTTCACTCTTGAATTGCATGATTTGAAACTAGTATCATGAACCCACCAAGTATTTGATAAAATGTCAAGTCAAGAATTTTCAGGTTATTGATGACCTATTTCATGATTTACAAGTCAAGTGACTATATGATGAATAAGGGCTTTCAAGTATGTATTGAATTCATGAAAAGTAGCTATGATGTTACAAGTATCAAGTTAAGCCCTATTTAAAGACTTTTACCTCTTGTGAGCCATTCATGTTAAAGCAAGGGTTTATGTATGATTATGATCTACTCTCATATTTCACGTTAGGCTCACCATTAGAGGTCAAGCATGTTTAAGAGCTACTCATGTCATGTTTACATGTTTCCTACAAGTTATTAAAGTATGATTGTTGAAACTACCACAAAAGTGCCCGAAAATATGCCTCGAAAGTGTCAGGAATCGTAATTTTCATATATCTTAAAATTAGTGCATGATATCAAAAATACAACTTTATATTCTTGTTTAGGGTCTCAAATTTTAGGGGTGAAGGGTCCAAACCCAATTTTAGAGCAGTTGTAGTGAATTTCAAAATTTCAAAGTGAGCTCGAAAACAGTGTTCAGGCGCATCTCGGGCACGACATGCCTCAGTGTATTTTTCAGTCCAATTCTTTTGTTCGGTCCAAGACTTTTCAATCTTCGGCCTAAGTGTTCCCATACGTGAAAACACCTATACTTAGTCTTATTTTTCCTTAATATCACCCAAGACATTCTCAATACTCACTCAAACACTTAGTCTTACATTTCTCTCAAAATTCAAGTGCCAAAACCCTCTCTGGATTTTAGGGAATTCAAGCAAGCTTCAAGTCTCCATCTCTATTCTTCTTCAAGGACTCTCCATAAACTAAGGTATGGGGGTATCTTTTATGGGTTTCTTTCACCCATGATGCCCAAGCTTCCTTTTCCTCAAATTTGCATGATTTAAAGTTGATTTACAAATGGATCTTACTTATTATGAATTTCACTGCACTCTATGTTGGGGTTTATGACATTGTGACTATTTTACCATGTTTTGAGCTATGAATCCAAGATCTATTGTAAAATTTGATGAAGGATTTTGATGTACATTACTTGAGAGTATTATCAAGTATCTATTAAAGGTTTTACATTTCATTTTCCAGCATGATTTTACTCTTGAATTGCATGATTTTACACTAGCACTACACACCCTTTAAGTGTTTGATAAAATGTCCGGTTATGGTTTCTTAAGGAATTGAAGGTCCAATGCATGTCTTATAAGTTGAATGACTATATGATGATGAAATGATGATGAAAGGAATGTATATATATAATGACCATAAGATGATGGAAATGAACGTATGCATATGATGAGCTTATGATGATGAGAGGAATGTATGGCTAAGATGACTATTTGAGGATGGTAGGAATGTGTGTGTGTGTGTCTATATATATCGGCGGCTTGTAGGCCCAGATAACCTTATTAAGGGGTTTTTACCTCTACCGCCTAGCTCAGGGGGTTGTAGGCCCGAGCAAACTTGTTGAGGGTTGGTACCCATCAACCTTGTTGGGGGTTTGTACCCATCAACCTTGTTGGGGGGTTTGTACTTCATCAACCATGTTGGGGGTTTGTCCCATCAAACCATTAGGGGGTTTGTACCTCAATAACCTCATGAAGGTATTTATACCTCATGCGCCTCTCGTAGTAGGTGATAGGCCTTGGATTGCACTATAATGCTCACTCCTTACACTCATATTATGTTCTATATAAGCATGATTTTACTTCAAGCATCATCCATACATGTCATGTTGTTAGTATGTTATTCATTGCTTATGATTATGCATTTTGCCTATGATGCCTATCTCTTATTGCATTGCATCCTACATACTTAGTATATTATAATATACTAATGCATACTCTATACCTACATGATAACACGATGTAGGTACCAGAGCACCGATTGATCATCCTCCTCCTCTACGTGGCTGGTACGATTTCTACCAAGTTTGTTAGTGAGTCCTCCATTTTCGGGGATGAAGTTTATCATCTCTTCCTATGTTCTATGACTATCTTCTTTTATGTATGTATTGACTATAAGGGTGAGGTTGGTTACTTGTCTTTGACCCCGCTCTTATCTATGTAGTAGAGTTGTTACTGGACATGATATGTATCTATGCTATGAGACTAGACTCTCTTATTTCTTGATGTTTATGATATGGAAGTTTACCCTTAGCCCCAATTCCACTTGCTTATACTTTTCTCTTATGGTCATTTTAATTGTTTCTGTGGCCAAGGATGTGTAATGATATGCTATGACACTTTTTTGGGGTTTCTTCGGATTGCCCATTCGTCTGTCATGTCTATGCCCTAGGCTTGGGTCATGACAATTATCTCAAGTGTTCCGTGGAAATAGACTTAGCATAGATGGATTGGATATCGGCGTGAATTATCTTTAAGGGTCTATACTCCTTTCCTTAAACTATGTGCCAACATAGGATTATGTTTTACCCATGCTATACTAGTGGATCCATTTAGTGCACTTTATCATGAAATCCATCCTGAAATGGGATTGGTTCTGGTAAGGGGGGTTACTTCTCCGAAATGGGATGGGCTCCCCTAAGGTGAAGTATGGTTTACCTTGGCAAGTAGACCATCTCTTTATCGATGAGGGTAATCATCGGGATTCTAAGTTGTAGCTCTCTTGGTCTTACTTATGTCGGCTAGGGTCTCTTCCCAAACATGTATTATGTTCTATGCAAATTGAATGATTTATAAGCTTGTTTTACTTTAAGTATTGACCATGCATGCCATATTGAGATCTCACTTATCTATTGCTTATTCCTATGCATTTTGACTATATTGGCTTATGTCTTATTGTACTGTATCCTACATACTTAGTACATTCAGACGTACTAATGCATACTTTTTGCCTACACGATATTGCCATGTAGGAATAGGAGCACCACTTGATCATCCTCCACGTGGCTAGTACTATCCATTGAAGCAAGCTTAGATGAGTGCTCAAGTCCGGGGACACTATCTTTACTACTCTTGCTATATTAAGACCTTTTGTTGAACACTTGTTATTGTGAGAGTGAGCCCGAAAAGTGTCTTGGCCCTTGCTCCATCAAATGTTTAGATGTGTTGTTGGAATGTATTATGATTTATTTATGCTATAGGCTTGACTCTTTATGATTTTATGATTATCAAAGACTTCTCTTAGTCCCGCTTCCCCTATTTTATACCTCTTGTTGTTGTTTACTTTGCTTCCGCAATCGATGATATCTGACGGATATGCTAAGAGGCTTGTTTGGGTTCATTCGAGTTCCCATTCACTGTGTCACATCTAGGCCCTATGCTTTGGTTGTGACAAACTGGGTATCAAAGCACTAGGTTGTTGATGGTCCTCGGAATCCAACACACCACGTTGATTAGAATCTTATTCATGGTTGTGAAGTGCTCCACAACTATGAATGGGAGGCTATAAGGTGTTTTAAGAAATGTTTCACTTCTTTATTGTCTATATCATGCTTTAGATGTAAGTGAAAGGCTTTTTTCGCTGACGAATGCTCTTTGCTATTCTAGATCATGCCAATTCCAAGAGAAAGACTAAGGAGAGCCCGTACACCCAAGAAGCAACCGGCCCCTCCCGCTCTCAAACTTCTTAAGGTAGAGAGGTAGGCCAAGATGAGTTTCAAGATGCTATTCCCATGTTTGCTCATGCTTAAACAAACCAAAATCAACCAAGGGGACCAAGCCACTCATGCTCCCATTCTAGCTTCTAGGGTGAGGGATTTCACTACAATGAACCCACTGCAGTTCCATGGATACAAGACGTATAAGGATCCCCAAGAGTTCAAAGATGAGGTGTACAAGGTGCTATCCATCATGGGGGCCAATTCGGAGGAAAAGGTGGAGTTGGCAGCCTACCAACTCAAAGTGGTGTCTCAAATTTTGTTTACCCAATGGAAATTAGAGAAGGAAAATGATGATATTATCCCTTAGAAAGAGCTCAAAGCCGTATTTCTCAATCGATTCATTCCTATCGAGCTAAGGGAGGCTAAGATGATGGAGTTTACTAAGGTTAAGCAAGGTTCCATAAGTGTGAAGGAGTATGCCCTCAAGTTCAACCAACTCTCCAAGTATTCCCTACAATTGGTTGGCGAGCCGAGATCAAGGATGAAAAAATTTTTGTCGGGTGTTTCCGCCTTGGTTAATGAGAAGTGTCGTACCGTCATGCTAATAGGTGATATGAATTTGCCCCGCCTCATGACTTATGCCAAACAACTAGAGGGGGAAAAGTTTAGAAAAATAAAAAGTGGTGAGTCCAAGAGGGCTTGTTTTGAAGGTGGTTTTCAATGTTCCAGGGGTGGACGATTTCCTCAAGGCCACAAGTACTAAGGCCAAGGGTCTTCCAATGCACCTAGTAAAAGATTTGCTAATGATAATCCAAGATTCCAAGGTAGTAATGGAGGAATGGTAAAACCTAGATGCCCAAGGTGTGGAAAGCATCATAGTGGTCCATGTTTCAGGAATTATAATGCTTTCTTTGGTTGTGGTGAGATGGGTCACAAAGTTACTGATTGTCCTCATGCTCAAAACAAAGGTAGAGGTGATCATCCACAAGGCTAAGATTCAAATGTAGGTCAAAGGGGAATAAGAGGCTAACAAAGGGGTGCACCAAGGCAAAATAGACTCTATGCTCTTCAAGGGAGACAAGGGGTGAATAAGGTGCCCGATGTCATCATCGGTATGTTAAACGTTGTTGACTTTGATGTATATGTATTGATAGAATTGGGTGCCACTCTTTCTTTTACTACTCCTTTTGTTGCCAAAAAGATTCATGTTAGTCCCAAATTGTTGTGTGAATCTTATGAAGTGTCTACCCCCATTGGTGAGTCCATTGTTGCTAAAAGAGTCTATAGAAATTGTCTCATGTTCATTTTGCATAAAATCTTACCTTGTGATTTTGTTGAATTAGATATGGTGGATTTTGATGTCATTCTTGGGATGGATTCGTTACATGCATATTATGCTTCTATTGATTGTAGAACTCATAGACTTAAATTCCAATTCCCTAATGAGACCATCCTTGAGTTGAAAAATCGTGATGTGGTGGTCAAGGATAGATTGTCCTAAGGCCCAAAGGTTCAGCCCAATGTCCTTCCTATTAAGTCGGTTCTGGTGGTTAATGAGTTTCTTGGTGTCTTTCCCAATGAGCGTCCAGTGATCCTCCCAAAAGAGAATTAGATTTTGGTATAGACCTCCTTCACAATACTCAACCCATTTCTATTGCCCCTACTATATGGCCCCGGTGGAGTTGAAGAGCAATTGAGAGATTTTTTGGAAAAGAGTTTTATAAGGCCTAATAAGTCATCTCTGCATCAGTGTTATTTGTGAAGAGAAAAGATGATTCTCTTAGAATGTGCATTGATTACTGGCAACTTAATAGAGTCATCATAAAGAACAAGTACCCTCTACTAAGAATTGATGACCTTTTTGATCAACTTCAAGGAGCTAGTCACGTTTCTAAGATTAATCTCTGGTCCGGGTATCAACCAAGTGAAAGAAAGAGAGTATGACATTCCCAAGACGGTGTTCCAGACTAGGTATAGGCACATTGAGTTCCTGGTTATGTCCTTTGGGTTGACAAATGCACTGGCTATATTTATGAATCTCATGAATAGGGTCTTTAAACCCTACCATGACTTGTTTGTGGTTGTATATATTGATGATATCTTGATCTATTTTGATAGTGAAGAGGAGCATGTGGATCACTTGAGGGTGGTATTGCAAATCTTGAAATGTGAGTTTTGGTTGAAAGAAGTTGCTTTTCTAGGGCATGTGTTGTCAGTGATGGCATCAAGGTGTATCCTAAGAAGACGAAGGAGATTAGAAATTGCCTAGAGCTTTGGCTCCATCGCACATTACGAGTTTCTTCGGTTTGGCGGGTTATTTACCGGAGGTTTGTGAATGGTTTCTCTTCTATTCCTTCTCCTATGACTAAATTGACACAAACAAAGACAAAATTTTTGTGAAGCGATGAGTGTGAAAAGAGTTTCCAAACTTTGAAAGATAAGCTTGACTCCGCTCCTATCTTGTCTGTACCGGAAGGGTGGGAAGGATTTGTTGTGTATTGTGATGCATCAAGAATTGGTTTGGGCTGTGTTTTGATGCAAAACTGTAAGGTGATAGCATATGCCTCTAGACAACTTAAGGTGCATGAGAAGACTTATCCCACCCATGATTTTGAATTGGCGGCAGTAGTATTTGCTTTGAAAATTTGATGTCACTACTTGTATGGGGTTCATGTTGATGTGTATACCAACCACAAAAATATCCAATATGTGTTCACCCAAAATGATATTAACTTGAGACAAAGAAGTTTGTTAGAGCTCCTTAAAATTATGATATGAGTGTGCATTATCACCCAGCAAAGCTAATGTTGTGGTTGATGCTCTAAGTAGGGTGTCTATGGGTAGTCTAGCTCATGTTGATGATGGTGGAAAAGAGGTGGCTAAATAGGTTTAGCAGTTGGCTAAATCTTCTTAGATTGAGGAGGTAAAGGCAAATCAAGATCTTTACCCCACCTTGCTAGAGTTGAAGGGCTTGCCGAGAGACGGTATGGTCTTTTCGAAAGAATTGATCTTGAAGGAGGCCCATAATTCATCCTATTCCATTCACCCTGATTCTACAAAGATGTATAGAGACTTTAGGGAAGTCTATTGGTGGGGAAGTGTGAAGAGAGCATTGCCAAGTTCATATCCGGATGTCACATTTGCCAACAAGTGAAAGCCGAACAACAAAGGTTGGGTGGCCTAACCCAAGATATAGAAATTCCTACTTGAAAGTGGAAAGAGATCAACATGGATTTTGTGGTTGGCTTGTCTAAGACTAGGAAACATTTTGACTCTATTTGGGTTGTTGTGGATAGAATGTCAATGTCGGCTCACTTCCTACCGGTCAAAATTACTTATAGTGTTGAAGATTATGCCAAGTTGAACATCCATGATTTAGTTACATTACATGGGGTGCCTTTGTCTATTATTTCGAATCATTGTGCTCAATTCACCTCTCACTTTTGGAGGTATTTCCAAAGAGGTCTTGGTACTATGGTTAAGCGTAGCACGGGCTTTCATCCTCAAATGGATGGTCAAGCTGAGAGGAATATCCAAACTCTTGAGAATATGCTTAGATCTAGTTGGGATGAACATCTTCCATTCATTGAGTTTGCTTACAAAAATAACTACCACTCAAGCATTGATATGGCTATCTTTGAGGCTCTTTACGGTAGACGTTGTAGATCCCCAGTTGGGTGATTTGAAGTGGGGGAAATGGTTATGCTAGGTCTATATTTGGTCATTGAATCCTTGGGGAAGGTTAGGTTGATTAGGGAGAGATTGAAAACAGCCTAAAGTAGACAAAAGTCCTATTTCGATATGAGGAGAAGAGACCTTGAGTTTAATATTGGTGATAGCTTTTACTTGAAAGTCTCAGCCATGAAGGGTGTGGTTCGGTTTGGAAAGAAGGAGAAATTAAGCCTAAAGTTTGCGGGTCCTTATAAAGTCTTGAGGAGAGTGGGTAAGGTTACATATGAGTTGGAGTTGCCTTTGGAGATTGGCATGGTTCATCCGGTCTTCCATGTGTCCATGTTGAAAAAGTGTGTGGGTGACCTAAGTGCCATAGTGCCCTTAGATGTTGTGGGTGTTGTAGAAGATAATTTGACTTATGAGGAGGTCCCGGTGGAGATTTTGGGTAAATGAGTGAAGAGGTTGACAAACAAAGGTGTAGCTTCCATCAAGGTCCTTTGGATCTAATTCAAATTTCAAGGATTTCAAGCCTAACTTTGGAACTCTAGGATTCTCTTTAAGCTCCAAGTTCTCTTCAAGCTCATCCCTAGAAAACCCAAGTTTGAGGTATATAGGTTTCATCCATTGTGTCCTTTCACCCATGGAGCCCAATCTTCCTTTTCTATGAAAATTGCATATTCTCAAGTTGTATTACCTATGGTTATCTCTTATTATGAATTATGAGGACGAATTATGTTGGGATTTTATGAAATGTTGATGATTATACATAACTATCTATTTCAAGCTTATATCATCAATTGATTTTGTCTACTGAGACTATGCATGTTATGAGCTATGAAACTATGATATATTATGAGATTTTATAATGGATTTCAAGGTATCCTACATGATGGTTTTACAATATGTTGGTGTGTTCTTTTGCATTAAGTTTTCTCATATTATTTCACTCTTGAATTGCATGATTTGAAACTAGTATCATGAACTAACCAAGTATTTGATAAAATGTCAAATCAAGAATTCTCAAGTTATTGATGATCTATTTCATAATTTACAGGTCAAGTGACTATATAATGATTAAATGTTTTCAAGTATGTATTGAATTCATGAAAAGTATATATGATGTTACAAGTATCAAGTTAAGCCTTAATTCAAGATTTTTAACTCTTGCGAGTCATTCACTTTTAAAACAAGGGTGCATGTATGATTATGATCTAGTCTCACATTTCAAGTTAAGCTCACCATTAGAGGTCAAGAATGTTTAAGAGCTACTGATGTCATGTTTTCATGTTTCTTTACCGATGAGGGGTAATCATCGAGATAGTGTCTTACTTATTTCGGTTAGGGTCTCTTCCCACACATGCATTTTGTTCCATGCAAGTTGAATGATTTATAAGCGTATTTTACTTCAAGCATTGACCATACATGCCATATTGAGATCTTACTTATCTATTGATTACTGCTATGCATTTTGACTATATTGGCTTGTATCTTGTTGCATTGCATCCTATATATTTAGTACATTCAAATATACTAATGCATACTTTATGCCTACATGATATTACCATATAGGAACCGGAGCACCACTTGATCATCCTCCACGTGACTAGTACGATCCATTGAAGCAAGCTTTGGTGAGTCCTCAAGTCCGGGGACACTATCTTTACTACTCTTGCTATATTGAGACTTCTTTTATTGAATACTTGTTATTATGAGGGTGAGCCCGAAAAGTGTCTTAGCCCCTACTCCATCCTATGTTTAGAGGTGTTGTTGGAATATATTATGATGTATTTATGCTATACGCTTAACTCTTTATGCTTTAATGATTATCAAGGACTTCCCTTAGCCCTGCTTCCCTTGTTTTATACCTCTTGTTGTTGTGTACTTTGCTTCTGCGACCGAGGATGTGTGGCTGATATGCTAAGAGGATTGTTTGGGTTTATTTAGGTTCCCATTTGCAGTGTCACGTTTAGGCCCTAGGCTTAGGTCGTGATAGTTGAGTGGATTGAATCAGAAAGTGGGGAGGAGGGGCCAAAGACCCCAATCACTCATGAACCATCTCCTAAGTGGCAAAAAATAGAGGAGTGCTCTAAAGCGGCTCACGGCCCCCTCGATCAAGTAGCCAGAAGTACCATTGCAGCTCGAGTTTGAACAGATTAAAAGCTATAGGGTTATGTACAATACTTAAGAGAAGCAATTTCCACTAATGTTGTTATTGACAACTACTCTGAAGTGTGGGATACTTTTAAATTCCACAACTTTTAGATATTCACCAGACTTCGAGATCCATATATTCCATCATGGGTTCAAGAATTTTATGTGACAAATGCATTATTGGTATCAAAAAGTAGAGATGGGGTGAAGATTGTGCCCAAACTAGTTGATGCAGTTGAATTTATAAAGGAAGTTGGTCTGATGTAGTGAGACTGAGATCAATGACTATTTTTGTTGTATAGTGAAGGGTCACCATGAATTGACAAAGAATACTGAGAACAACACTTTTGATGATTTGAAGGCATGGTTGGCCCTCATATTGAGTGGCACAGCACCCCTGTGGCTTGTTAATGGGGCTCAAATTGAAAAGCAATATTTGAATATTCTAGTGTAGTATTAGTTTGGCTTTATCAACAACAATTTGATGCCATCTCAAAATGAGTCCATCCTTTGGCATCCAAAAACTACACTAGTAGGTTGAATCGTGGAGAAACGACCCCAAAAAAGTTCTCAAAAATGTGCCTCAAAAATTCACGAAATCATAATTTTTATATATCTCAAAATTCGTGCATGATATCAAAAATTCAACTTCATATTCTTGATCGGGGGCAAACATTGAGTGCTAAATGTGTCTAACCTAGATTTTAGAGAAACCATATCAAAATTTCATGTTCCTAAAAATCCTTTATCCAGTGTTGATCCACGCCCTTGGCGCGACGTGGCCAGGGCACAGACTAGTGTTATTTTTGGCCAGTTTTTGTTGTTCTGTCCAAGGCTTTTAGGTCCTGGGCCTAAGTCTTCCCATGCGTAAAAATACTTAAACTTAGCCATATTTCACCATCATATCATACAAAACATTCCCCAATACTCTCTCAAACACTTAGACAAATATTTCACTCAAAATCAAGGGTTTCAAACTCAATTTTGGATTCAAGAAATTCAATTAAGCTTCAGGTTTTCATCTCAATCTTCATCGAGGAATTCTCCAAAGTCGAGATATGTGGGTTTCAACTATTGGGTCCTTTCACCCATGGTGCCCAAGCTTCCTTTTTACATAAATTTCATATTTCTAAGTTGATTTACTTGTGCGTCTTACTTACTATGAATTTGACTATAAACTATGTTGGGTTTCATAAAAGTGTGACTGTTTAAGCATGTTTTAAGATATGAATCTAGTATCTATTTTGAGAATTGATGAAGGGTTTCAATGTATATTGCATGAGCGTATTACCAAGTATTAGTGGGTTTATTTACTTCAAGTTTTCTTGCATAATTTCTCTCTTGAATTGTATTATTTTAAGCTAGCATTACATACCCACCAAGTGTTTGATATAATGTCCAAATTAGGGTTCTTGAGTTATTGATAATCTATTGTATAGCCTATGAGTCAAGTGACTTTATGATGATGAAAGTAATGTATGAATGTGTTGATTTCATGGATGGTGGCTATAGTGTTGGAAGTGACCATACCATAGATGAGGGATATATACCTCATCCACCTTGTCGGGTGGTGGCAAGCCCGTACTACCATAGATGAGGGGTATATACTTCATCCACCTTGTCGGGTGGTGGCAACCCCGTACTTCCATAGATGAGGGGTATATACCTCATCCACCTTCTCGGGTGGTGGAAATCTCTTACTACCAAAGATGAGGAATAGATACCTCATCCACCTACCAAGCAGGTGACATGCCTTGGATTCCAAGTACTAAGTTGTTTGGTCTATGATGATGGTCTTTTCCTACACATGTAATATATTCTATATAAGCATGTTTTATTTCAAGAATCATTCATACATGTCATATTGTTATCATGTTATCCACTACTTATGATATTACATTTTGCATATGTTGCCTATCTCTTGTTGCATTGCATCCTACATATTTAGTACATTCAAACATACTAACGCATACTATATGCCTACATAATGTTACCATGTAGGAATAGTGTTTCACTTGATCATCATCCTCCTCCACATGGCTAGTATGATTACTCTCAAAGCAAGTTGGTGAGTCCTCAACTCTGAGGAAATATTTCTCTTGATTTATTCTATGCATTGACTCTTCTTATTTTGGAAACTTATGATTATGAGGGTGAGCCTGGAGATTGTCTTGGCCCCCGCTCCTATCTATGTATTAGAGGTATTGTTGGAACCCTATGATGTATTAATGCTATACTATTGGTTTGTTATGTTTCTATGATATCAACGATGTCATTAGCCCCATATTCCCTTTTTACTATCTCTTATTGTTGTTTCATTGCTTCCACGGCCAAGGATGTGTAACAATATGCTAAGAGGCTTGATTGGGGTCCCTTCGGTTTCCTCATTTGCCTTGTCACGTCTAGGCCCTAGGCTTATGTCGTGACAAACTTTGTATCAGAGCACTAGATTGTTAATGGTCTTCGACATCCAACACACAGCGTTGATTACAGTCTTATTCATGGTAGTGTTGTGCACCATGACTATGAGTAAAAAGATATGAGACATTTTAGGAAATGTTTTCCTCTTCATTATCTATGTCATGCTATAGAAGTTAGGTAAGGTTTCCCCTCTAACGAATGTTCTTTGCTATTTTTAGATCATGCCTAACACAAGAGGAAGAAGAGCCCACACTCCCGAAGAACAACCGGCCCATGGAGAACTCTGAGATGCTATCACATTGTTAGCTCAATCCATGGCAAATCAAGTTAATCAAGGGGCCCAAGCCCCTTATGCTCCTGCTCCAGCATCTCGATTAAGGGACTTTATGAAGATGAACCCACTGGAGTTCAATGGGTCTAAAGTGGATGAGGACCCTCGAGAATTTATTGATGAGGTATAAAAAGTGTTGTCTATTATGGGTGTTTGGTCGGAAGAGAAGGAAGAGTTGGTGGCTTACTAACTTAAGGGGGTGGGTCAAATATGGTATACTTAATGGAAGAAGAAGAAGGGGAACAACAATGTAATCCTTTAGGAGGAGTTTAAGGCGACTTTCCTCAATCGGTTCTTCCCTCTTGAGCTTAAGGAGGCCAAAATGATGGAGTTCGTGAATATGAAGTAACGTTCTATGAGTGTGAGGGAGTATTCCCTCAAGTTCAACCAACTCTCTAAATATGCTCCACACTTGGTTATCGACCCGAGGTCTAGAATGAATAGGTTTTTCATGAGTGTATCCGATTTGGTGAATGAAGAATGTCATGACGCTATGTTGATTAGTGACATGGACTTGTTCTACGTCATGACTTATGCCAAACAATTGGTGGGGGAAAAGTTGAGAAAGAGGAGATGTGGTGAGGCCAAGAGGGCCTGTTTTGTGGTAAGTTCCAAGTTCCCAAGGGTGGCCAGTTTCATAAAGGCCAAGGATCTTCTCATGCTCCTAACAGAAGGTTTGCCAATGACTACCTAATGGCCCAAGGTGATGGTGGTGTGGTGCCTAATGCATATGTCCAAAATGTGGTAGGGACCATGGTGGCCCATGTTTAGGGGACACTAATGCTTGCTATGGTTGTGAGGAAGTGGGTCATAAGAAGGTTTATTGTCCTTGTAACCAAAACAAAGGTAAGAATGTACATCCACAAGGTCGAGGAGCAAATGCGGTTCCTTTAGGGAGAGAAGGTCAACAAGGTGATGCCTCAAGGCACAATTGGTTATATGCTCTTCAAGGGAGGCAAAAGATAGATGAGGTGCCCGATGTCAGTATTTTAAAAGTTTTTGATTTTGATGGTTATGCGTTGATGGACCCAGGTGCCACTCTTTCTTTTATTACTCCTTTTGATTCCCAAAAGTTTCTTGTTGAGCCCGAATTGTTTTGTAAGTCTTATGAGGTTTCTACTCCTATTGGTGTATCTATTATTGCTAGAAATGTCTATAGAAATTGTCCTATTTTCATCTTGCATAAAATATTGCCTTGTGATCTTGTTGAGTTTGATATGGTGGATTTGATGTCATTCTTGGGATGGATTGGTTATATGCATATTATGCCTCTATTGAATGTAGAACCTGTAGAGTCAAACTCTAATTCCTAAACGAACCCATCCTTGAGTGGGAAAGTCATGATGTGGTGGTCAAGGGTAGGTTTATCTCTTGCATAAATCCCAAAAGTTGATTTCTAAGGGGTGTCTCTATCATCTTGTGAGGGTTAGGGATGTTGAGTCCAAATTCCTTCCTATAGAGTTGGTTCTAGTGGTTAGTGAGTTTCCTGATGTATTTCCAAATGACCTTCTCGGTGTTCCTCCCGAAAGGAAAATAAGCTTTGGTATAGACCTCCTTCCCGATACTCAACCTATTTCTATTCTCCCTTACCATATGACCCCAGCAATGTTAAAGGAGTTGAAGGAGCAATTGAGGGATTTGTTGGAGAAGAGATTTATTAGGCTTAGCCAATCACCTTGGGGTGCACCTGTGTTGTTCGTTAAGAAGAAGGATGGGTCCCTTAGAATGTGCATTGACTACCGGTATCTTAATAGGGTCACCATAAAGAATAAGTATCTCCTACCAAGGATTGATGATTTGTTTGACAAACTTCAAGGGGCTGGTCACTTCTGTAGGATTGATTTTCGGTTTGGGTATCATCAAGTGAAGGTAAGGGAGTATGACATTCCCAAGACGGACTTTTGGACTGGGTATGGGCATTATGAGTTTATTGTTATGTCTTTTAGGTTGACCAATGCACCGGCTATCCTTATGGATCTTATGAATAGGATCTTTAAATCCTACCTTGATTTGTTTGTGGTGGTCTTCATTGATAATATTTTGATCTATTCCCATAGTGAGGTGGAGCATGTGAGCCATTTAAAGGGTAATGTTGCAAAAATTAAGGGAATAATTTGTATGCCAAGTATGAAAAATGTGAATTTTGGTTGAAGGATTTTACCTTTCTAAGTCATGTAGTGTCGGGGGATGGTATTAAGGTGGACCTTAAGAAAACGGAGGTGATTAGGAATTTGCCAAGACCTTTGACCCCATCGAATATTAGAAGCTTCTTGGGCTTAGTGGGTTACTATCGAAGATTTGTGAATGGGTTCTCTTCCATTGCTTCTCCCATGACTAGGTTGACCCAAAAGAATGCTAAATTTGTGTGGACCAACGAGTGTGAAAGGATCTTCAAAACCTTGAAGGATAAGCTTGTCTCCGCTCCTATCTTGTCTCTACTAGAAGGGTTGGTAGGGTTTGTTGTGTATTGTGATGCCTCATGAATTGGTTTGGGTTGTGTTTTGATGCAAAATGGTAAGGTGATAGCCGATGCTTCTAGACAACTCAAAGTGCATGAAAGGAATTATCATACTCATGATCTTGAATTGGCCGCCGTGGTATTTGCTTTGAAAATTTGACATCATTATTTTTATGGGGTGCATGTTGATGTGTTTACTAATCATAAGAGTCTCCAATATGTGTTCACTCAAAAAGATCTCAACTTGAGACAACGAAGGTGGTTAGAGCTTCTTAAGGATTATGATATGAGTGTGCATTATCATCCCGGTAAGGCTAATGTTGTGGCCAATGCTTTGAGTAGGGTGTTTATGGGTAGCCTAGCTCATGTTAATGATTGGGGCAAAGAGATTTCTAGAGAGGTTCATCGATTGGCTAGATTGGGGTTAGGTTGGAAGAGGTTGATGATTGTGGTATTGTGGTTGTTGATGGTTCAAAATCTTCCTTGGTTGATGAGGTGAAAGCAAAGCAAGATCTTGACCCCATCTTGATTGAATTGAAGGCTTTGGTGAGAGATGGGAAGGTGGAGGTTTTCAACCAAGGGAGAGATGGTTCCCTTAGGTACCAAGGTAGGTTGTGTGTACGTAGTGTTGATGGGTTGAGGGAGAGAATTCTTGATGAGACTCACAATTCTTCTTATTCTATTCACCTCGGTTCTACCAAGATGCATAGAAATTTAAGGGATGTGTTTTGATGGGGAGGTATGAATAAAGACATTGCCAAATTTTTATCCGGTTGGCATAGTTGCCAACAAGTCAAAACCGAGCATCAAAGGCCAGGTGGCCTAACCCAAGCTATAGAGATTCCAACTTGGAATTTAGAGGAAATCAGTATGGACTTTGTGGTTAGGTTGCCTAAGACTAGAAAGGGTTTAGATTCTATTTGGGTTGTGGTTGATCGAATGATAAAATTGGCTCATTTCCTACCGATTAAGACTACTTATGGAGCCAAAGACTATGCTAAATTGTACATTTATGAGTTGGTTATTTTCATTGGGTGCCCTTGTCTATCATATCGTATCGTGGTGCTCATTTCACTTCACACTTTTTGAGGTCCTTCCAAAGAGGTCTTGGTGCCAAGGTTAAGCTTAGTTTGGTGTTTCACCCTCAAATGGATGGCCAAGCTGAAAGAACTATCCAAAATCTTGAGGATATACTTAGAGCTTGTGTTCTGGGGTTTTAGGGTAGTTGGGATGATCATCTTCCATGGATTGAGTTTGCTTATAATAATAGATATCCTTCCAGCATTGGTATAGTATGGCTCTTTATGAGGCCCTCTATGGTAGGCATTATAAATCACTGGTTGTGTGATTTGAAGTGCACCAAATGGCTTTGTTGAGTTCGGATTCGGTCATGGAAGCTATGGAGAAGGTAAGGTTGATTAGGGAGAGATTGATAATAGCCAAAAGTCATCAAAATTCCTATGCCGATGTGAAGAGAAGAGAGCTTGAATTTAAAGTTGGTGATTCAGTCTATTTGAAGGTTTCACCTATGAAGGGTGTGGTTCATTTTGGTAAGAAGGGTAAATTGAGTCCAAGATTTGTGGGTCCTTATAGGGTGTTGACGAGGATTGGCAAGGTTTCTTATGAGTTGGAGTTGCCTAGTGAAATGGACTTGGTTCATCCGGTCTTTCATGTATCCATGTTGAGGAAGTATGTGGTTGACCCAAATGCTATTGTCCCATTACATATTGTGGGTGTTGTTAAAGGCAACTTGACTTATAAAGAAGTTCCAGTAGAGGTATTGGACAGACAAGTGAAGAGGTTGAGGAATAAGAATGTGGCTTCCGTTAAGATTCTTTAGAGGAATCAACAAGTCGAAAGTGCTACATGGGAGGCCAAAGCGGACATGTAAAAGTGATATCCCTATCTCTTCCGTTCTACTAAATCCTAAGGTACTAATTCTAAGTCGATGTGATTTCATGTCTCATGTATCATCCATATATGTTATATGCATGCATTTATGTATATGTTGACAAGTTCTTGGTGATTTTGAAACTTATGTTGAGATTTTTGAAATGATGTTTAAGTGCATTATTGCATTCTTGTTGGGGCTAATTCTTTCATGATTAATCTTCATATGTACATTTCTTTGACATTCGAGGACGAATGTTCCCAAGGGGAGATATTGAAACGATCCCAAAAAGTACCCAAAAATGTGCCTCAGAAGTGCCTAAAATCGTAATTTCTATGTATCTCAAAATTCATGTGTAATGTCGAATATCCAACTTCCTAATCTTGATCAGGAGGAAAATTGAGTGGGAAATGCGTCTAACATTGACTTTAGAGCAACCATATCAAAATTTATTTTCCCAAAAATCCTTTATCCAATGTTGATCCGCGCCTGGGAACGACACGACCACGGTGCGGACTAGTGTTATTTTTGGCCAGTTTTTGTTGTTCGGTCCAAGGCTTTTGGGTCTTGGGCCTAATTCTTCCCATGCTTAAAAATACCAATACTTAGCCATATTTCACCTTCATTTTATACAAAACATTCACCCAGTACTCTCTATTGCATCTGTTCTCGAATGGAGCCAAAGATTCACTATTTTTTGGCTTTGAGGTATGATGGAATAAAGTAAAATGGCTCTTTAAACTGTCTGTGCTTTCTTCAATTGTGAAGTAGCAGTTAGTCAATGCAACTTTCGACGCTCATCATTGGTCATTCGGAAATAGTCGCGCTATGTTTTTAAACATAGGGGTCAGGCTGCGTACATTCGACCCTCCCTTACCCCGCAATGGGCGGGAGCCTTTGAGGCATTGGGGTAATGTTGTTGTTGTTGTCATCCAGTACTCTCTAAAACACTTAGACAAATATTTCACTCAAATTCAAGGGTTCCAAACTCATTTTCGGATTCAAGAAATTCAATCAAGCTTCAAGTTCTCATCTCAATCTTCATCAAGGAATTCTCCAAAGTTGAGATACATGGGTTTCAACCATAGGGTCCTTTCAACCATGATGCCCAAGCTTCTTTCTTACATAAATTTTATGTTTCTAAGTTGATTTACTTGTGCGTCTTACTTACTATGAATTTGACTATGAACTATGTTGGGGTTTCATAAAAATGTGATTGTTTAAGTATGTTTTGAGCTATGAATCTAGTATCTATTTTGAGATTTGATGAAGGGTTTCAATTTATATTGCATGAGGGTATTACAAAGTATTGGTGGGTTGATTTATTTCAAGTTTTCTTGCATGATTTCACTCTTGAATTGCATGATTTTAACCTAGTATTACACACCCATCAAATGTTTTATAAAATGTTCGGATTAGGTTCTTGAGTTATTGATGATCTATTGCATGGGCTTTGAGTCAAGTGACTTTATGATGATGAAAGTAATGTATGAATGTGTTGATTTCATGGAAAGTGGTTATAATGTTGCAAGTGACCATACCATAGATGAGGAGTATATACCTCATCCACCTTGTCAGGTGGTGGCAATCTTATGCTACCATAGATGAGGGGTATATACTTTATCCACCTTCTCTGGTGGTGGCAATCCAGTGTGGATACCTTATCCACCTACCAAATGGGTAGTATGCCTTACATTCCAAGTACTAGGTTGTTTGGTCTATGATGATGGTCTTTTCTTACACATGTAATATATTCTATATAAGCATGTTTTACTTCAAGAATCATTCATACATGTCATATTATTATCACGCTATCCATTGTTTGTGATATTGTATTTTTTCTATGTTGTTTATCTCTTGTTGCATTGCATCGTACATACTTAATACATTCAAACGTACTAACGCATACTCTATGCCTACATGATGTTAGCATGTAGGAACTAGTGCTCCACTTGATCATCCTCCTCCTCCACGTGGCTAGCATGATTACTCTCAAAGAAAGTTGATGAGTCCTCAACTACTAGGACATACTTCTCTTGATCTATGCTATGTATTGACTCTTCTTATTTTGAAAAATTATGACTATTAGGGTGAGCCAGGAGATTGTCTTGGCCCCTGCTCCTATCTATGTATTATAGGTGTTGTTGGAATCCTATGATGTATTAATGCTACACTATTGGTTTGTTATGTTTCTATGATATCAAGGATTTTCCTTAGCTCCGTATTCCATTTTTACTATATCTTATTGTTGTTTCATTATTTCTGCGACCAAGGATGTGTAACGATATGCTAGGAGACTTGATTAGGGTCCCTTCGGGTTCCCTATTCATCGTGTCAGATCTAGGCCCTAGACTTAGGTTGTGACACATGGATAGGAGGTGATTGAACTTTTGTGCCATTATTGTGATGTGCTATCAAAATACAACATTTTTGATTCTTAAAAGATGGAATTTTGTGTGTTCGCAATGCGATGTTAGTTGCGTTTTATATGCTTTTGTGTCTTATATGCAGGATTCAAGGGTTGTCCTTAATTTTGGGAAGAAAGTGCAAAAGGTGCTTATTTTGATGCAATACGAGCCTTATACGGGCTGTAGTTCACTCTACAGGCTGTAAAGTGGTTTTCATGGACAATTCAAGTGAGAGACTAATTTTATGAAGTTGTTCTACGAGTATGCAGACAAGTCGTGGATTGGTTTACGAGTCGTAGAACATGATTCATTCCCTGAGGACCAGATATAAGGGACTTTTTGAAGATTCATCAAACAAAACCCCACTACGGGCCGTAAATCACTTTATGGGTCATAGAGGGGTATCGTAGATCTGAAGTCTAGTTTTCCAGCACCACTTTATGAGACCCCGAGTATGGGCCGTGGAATGTAATATGGCCTGTAAACCTGTTCGTAAAGCGTGACGACCCAACTATCCTATTTTGTCTAGGACATGTATTTTAAATTTTATAAATAGGTTTTTGAGGTTATCTTTTATAGTACATAGGTAACTCAATAGTTAGGGTAAAAAATAATGAGATTGAGTAGAGGTAACATTGGAGAGTTTTGAGAAACACTTATACTTTGATTTAAACTTTAGTCTCGTAATTCTCTTTGAAGTTTGGATTTGCTTGTTCTCAATTCAATTATATAGTGCTCTATTATGTTATTCTAATTCATAAGTCTTGCATCCACCCAAATCATGAGTAGGTAAATCCAAATCTAGGGTTGTGGAACCATGAAGAACTAACAAGGTAAAATCGGATAAATCATAATTAATGGAAAGTATGCATGCATGTATTAATTAACTCTCTTCGTGTAGCATGTTTTCTGTTGATGGACAACATTAGAACCCCCTAGTGTTACTGACTGGACCAAAGGTAGTAATGAATAGGAAAAGAGACTGATTGAAAGGATTCGATTGATATATTCTCGTCGAATAAATTGAACTATCCCAGGGGGAGATTATACTGGGACTAATAGGTAACGGTTAGTAATGCACACTATGGTGATAGGCCAAGTCACGTAGTGAAATTTGCCTCTCGCCTAGATCAAAGGATTTGGTGAACTTAACTTGCTACCCTACATGCTATACACTAGAAATATGTTAGGTTATCCGGTGATACTGAGTTAGGGACTCATGGGGAACACAACTAATTTCTCTCGATATTTATTTAACTCATGTGTTAGTTAGGTTTACTTTTATACTGATTATTGTAAAACCTCCCCTTTGGTGAAGTAAGTTGGTTAATGATGTGCTGGCAAAATACCGCACTTTTGATGTTTAAAACTTGAAATATTATGTTTTCTCAATGCAATATTAGTTGGTTTTATGTGTGTTTGTGTTTATATTTGCAAGATTACAGGTTGGCCTTGATTTTTAGGCAAATTGTAGAAGTTACTGAGTCTTTGTTGTTATATGGACCCTTCATAGGTCGTAGGTCATTCTATGGGTTGTTGGGTGGTTTTGTGGACATGTCCAATGAGTGGCTATTTTCTAAAGTTTATTCTGTGAGAAGTAGATGAGTCGTAGAATGTTTTATGATTCGTAGAAGATGGATCGTTACTTGAGGATCAGAGACTTGGACTTTCAGGAATTTCATCAGACAAAACCCCCCTTTACCGGTCATAAATCACTTTACGAGTCATAGAGCAGTGTCATAGAGTTAAAGTCCAAACTTTTAGCAGCTGAGTATGAGACCACGATTACGTGCCGTGGAATGCAATAAGTCTCGTAAAGACCTTTCGTACGGGATGCTGACCAGATCTCCTATTTTGTTTAAGACTTGAATTATAATTACTATGAATACATTTTTTAGGTTCTTTTTCATAACTTTTCACCTAATACTCAGAGAACTCAATGGTTAGAGAGAGAAAATTGTAAGATCATATTGGAGAATCTTTGAGAATACTTGTTTTTGAATTTCATCCTTAAGCTTGTGATTCTTATTGAAGTTAGATTTGCTTGTTCTTAATTCTCTTGTGTAAGTGTTCAACTATGTCTTCTCAATTCATAATTCTTGCATCTACACATAGCATGAGTAGCTAAATCCATAACCAGGGTTGTGGAAACCATGAAGAACTAACAAAGTAAAACTGGATATTCATAATTCTTGGAAGGTGTATATGCATGCGTTAATTAACTCTCTTCGTTTTGCATGATTTCTGATGGTGGCCAACAGTAGTAACCACCTAATGTTACTGACTAGACCAAGGTAGTAATGAATAAGAAGAATTGATTGATGTGTTCTCATCTAATCAACCGAATTAGGCCAAGGGGAGGTTGTACTAGGACTAGTAGGTAAAAGGGTTAGTAATGCACACTATGAAAATAGGCTAAGTCGCACAGTGAAATTCACCTCTCACATTTGGCCAAGCGGCTTGGTGAACATGACTTACCATCCTGCATGCTATACACAAGAAAAGAATTAGGTTATCTGGTGATATTAAGTTGGAGAATCATGGGGAACACAATAACCTAGTTTCTCTCCATATTGACTTCTCTTTTGTGATAGTTTATTTAGTTATATTTCTCACTGATTATTACAAAACTCCCCCCTTTGGGGAAGTAAGTTGGTTAATTATTCGGATTGCAAATTGGTGAAAACTCTTGAGTCTATGTATTCTCTGTGGGTTAGACCTTAAACTTTGTTAGGTTCTATTTCATGATTGCGACCGCTTTATCCTCTAAAAAGGAGTTTTAATTGGGTGACATCAAGATTTTGGAGCCGTTGCCGAGGAATACGGCCAGACTTAGTGAATTCATTAGTAATTCAAGTGTTAATCCTTAGTTCCCTTATTTTACTTTTGTTTGTTGTTTTTGTTCTTTTTCAGGTTGTAACTGTAGTGTATGTCCAACACTCAGAGTCAAGGCAATCTCTTAACTCTGTTTGATCTAGAGATCCACAAAATGTTGAGGAGAATGGCCCAAGACAACACCAATAATGAGGCCAATGTAGCTCCGAACAAGAATAACAATGAGGATGCTGAGAATGAGAACCCACCTCCTCTGGAGGCATTGCTCCATAGCATCAGGATTTCAATATCAATGCTTACCGATGCAATCAGTATAGGTTGAATCTTATGTCTATGGAGGTTACTGGAGGTATTGTGTTGCCACCACTACCGGCAGGCACAAAGTTCACAATATCGAGTGGGTTACTTCAGACGCTACAGAACCATGGGCTCTTTAAGGCCTTACCATCAGAGATCCTTATAGCCACCTACATAATGTGGCATTCATCTGCAAGAGTGTGATGGTAACAAATAATATATCTATAGATATTGTGGGACTTCGTGTCTCCCCATTGTCTCTTACGAGCAATGCAGTATTAGGGCTATCTGAGCTCCTACAGAGTTCGATCACCAGTTGGGCAGACTTGTAGAAGGCCTTTTTGGTGAGGTACTTCCGTAGATTGAAGAAGCTTAAGTTAAAGGACCAGATCAACAACTTTGAGCAACTTCCTGGTGATTCAGTCAGTACTACTTGGGAGCGGTTCACCAAATGTCTGAGGAGAGTCCCTAACCATAAGATAGTTGATGATGCTTTGGTGGAGTTCTTTTATCATGCCCTTGATGAGAACAGTCAGGCCTATGCTAACACTATCATAGGGGGCATGTTTTTGGGTCAACCATTTGCAAGGATCGTACAGCGAATGGTAAGAATGGTCAAGACTAATCTTGCATAGGGGCAGCATGATAAAGCATCTACTAAAAGTTCATATGTTGTTAGTGTGGGTCCGAAGCAAGCAAAGATCAATGAAGAAATCATATAGTAGCTTTCCCAGATTCGCACAAGTATAGAGGTGATAATGAATCAGAGCCAAGAGAGTGTGAATGCAGCTGTTCATCAACCTCCACATGCAGCCATGTACGAGGAACCATATTATGATGAGGATGCACGTTTTGTTGTTGATTAGATGGGGGGTTTATGGACCAATGCCCAAGGGTCCAATCAAGACTATTGGCACCAAGGTCAAGGAAACCAAGGTTGGAACTTTAATAGAGATGGAGCTTATAGGGACAACTATCGAGGGTACTATGATAGGAACAGGGTCAAGAAAGAGTTGTAGATTGGGATCGATGAGAAGGATTCAGAAATGGTCCTTAAGTGCCACCACATAATTGTGACGCAGGTGCTAGTAGTTTCAAAAATAAGGAGATGTTTGATCTCTTGTTGAAGAAAGCTAAGAAATAGGATGAGACTCTAAGGGGCATGAAATTAGAGATTTCGAGTATTAATCAAAAAATAAAGTCTCACTCTATGGCTATCAAATAGTTGGAACAACAGTTTCGTCAAGTGTCGACTCAGCTTAATCAGCATCACAGGGGTATAATGCCTAGCAACACAATTCAAATTCCTAGAAGAGCACTGTATAGAGATCACTACTCGAGGCGGCAAGAGCACCATTGATCCTCTCATGCCGACTAAGGAAGAAGATGTTCGAGAGGAGACTATTGCGGACAATGATGTAGATCAAGGAGATAATCGTCGCAAGGATGGGATAAGTAAAGTTGCTAATGCACAATAGAGGTTGAAGCCTATTCTTAGGCCTCCTTCTCTCTTCCCTCAAAGAATCAAAAAGAGGGAAGAGGAAGGTAAGTTCATGCACTTCCTCTCCATACTGAAACAGATCTCCATCAACATCCCTCTTATTAAGGCATTGGAGAAGATTCCAGGGTATGCTAAGTACATGAAAAACTTGGTCACTAAAAAGTGCAATATGAGTCAGGAGCTCTCCCAAGAGTTTCAGCATTATAGCGCTATTGCGACGAGGTATTTGGTTCAAAGGCAATAGATCCAGGTGTTTTCATCATACCCTGCACAATTGGAGATGTGGCGTTCGTAAGGGAACTATGTGATCTAGGTGCCAGCATTAATCTGATACCCCTTGCAGTTTACAAGAAGCGTGGATTGGGAACCCCTACCCCAACTAGTATGCGGTTGTTGATGACAGATAGTATAGTGAAGAAGTCTGTGGAGATATTGTATGATGTGTTGGTAAAAGTTGAAAAGTTCATATTCCCTGCAGACTTTGTGATCCTAGATTGGTGAAGTTGACTTTGACATCCCAATCATCTTAGGAAGACCGTTTCTAGCCACTGGTCAAGTACTAGTGGATTGGGAAGCTGGTCAATTTAGGTTTAGATTGAATGATAAAGAAGTCATCTTCAATATCTGTCAGTCCATGAAGCGTCCAGATGATTTAAAGAGTGAAGTTTGGGCAGTTGGTGAAGTCTGAGTGACTAATTTGTCCAAGTTATGCTGCAACAGTAAATCAAGCGCTTCTTGGGAGGCAACCCAAGGTGAAGACTGACGCTTAGGCGTCCAGGTATGTTTTTGACCCCTACATGTTTTATTTTATTTTGATTTTGTGCATTGGGTACAATGCACATCTTTTTCGAAGGGTGTGGGTAGTTATGGGCCTCAGTTAAGTCTGAGTTACTTGGGTCTATAACTACCCAAATTTATTACCCCAGGGTTTTCTTACATGTATTCTTTCTCCCTGTGTATATTTACTTTGTATTGAACGGGCACATTTAGAATGTTTAGATAGTATTTGTATTGTATAGTACCAATAGTTGTGGCATATAGCATATTTTTGTGTTTTGTTTAGAAAAATGATACCCAACCAAAATTTAGATTAGCAGCTAGATAACAACCATTCATGTTTAGGTGTGTGACAATGTTTGTTCTGACAAGTGAGGATACATTGAGATAAAAATCATGATCTGAGAGTCTTTTGTTGATAATGTGTAAGATGCCATGTGAGAGTGAGCTTAATTTGATAGATTCATGTGTTTTGTGCTAATTCAAAACTTGCCCGGTTACTCCAAGTTAGATTGTAGATTAATTGGATTAGGATAGGATCTTAGGTCATTATTCTTATCATTCCACTTAGCCTAAAATGACCAAGAAAAGCTATGATATAATCCCTGGTTCTTCCTTAAATATAGTGCACCTTGACTAAGGCAAAAAGCTTAAGTTGAGAGTGGCTACCAAAAGTGGTCCTGATTTTGAGGACGGATATTGTACACCTCAACATAGGCCAAAAACCTAAGTTGAGGGTGGCTAGAGTAAGGATGAAATACAAAAATAAGGGGCTGAGTTAGTGATATGGAGAAAAAGGAAAAATCATGTACTGGGTGCAAAAAAAAAGTGATGCCTTAGTTGTAAATTGAAAAGCAAAATAAAGTGTAAAGACAAGGCAAAAAGCTGAAAAATGAAAAGAAACCACCAGAAAAGCTTGCAATAGGGAAAAAAGAGAATAAGGTGAAAATAACAGAGTTGGTGGGCCGAAAGTATAGAAAAACGCAGTGTCAAGGAGGGCCTTTAGTCACTATTATCCTATAATATCATTCCAAAGCCCCCTGAACCGACATACAAGCCTAGAAATTCCTAAAGTGATCCCAGTCCAGTTAACTGAAGGTCTTAATCATGAGTATAGGGAAAAGCCTACGGTATTAGAAATTACGCATGAATATTTGTTGTGAGAGTGAGTAATTTTGCATAGCCCCAAGGTTAAGCATGAAAACATCATTCAATATGGGACCTCTTTCCGTGAGGGAACTTGTATTGCATTGTTAGCACTAGACTTGTTCAGTGATTGTGGATTGTTGATAATTCTAGTTGTGTTGTCACATGCACAAAGTTGTATTAATTTATTAGATAGCTATCTGATCGTGTTTTGAAAAGTTGGTTTGGGTGTCTGAGTCTAAGATTTATGTGATGTATGTCATTGGGCTGAGGTCTGTGTATCACTGTATTATCTATTTAGATTGACTCTGTTGCTTGAGGACAAGCAACAATTTTAAGTTGAGGGTGTTGATATGCTGTCAAAATACAGCACTTTTGATGCTTAAAACTTGGAATTTTGTCTGTTCTCAATGCGATGTTAGTTGGTTTTATATGTTTTTGTGTTTATATTTGCAGGATTATAGGTTGGCCTTATTTTTGGGAAAAATTGTAGAAGTTGCTGAGTTTTTGCTGTTATATAAGGCCCTTTACAAGCCGTAGGGTGGTTTTGTGGACAATTTCAGTGAGAAGCAGTTTTCTGAAGTTTATTCTATGAACATGCAGACAAGTCATAGAAGGTTTTACAAGTCGTAGAAGATGTTCGTTCCTGAGTATCAGATACTTGGATTTTCAAGAATTTCATAGACAAAAACCCCTTTACGGGTTGTAAATCACTTTACGAGTCGTAGAGGGGTGTTGTATAGTTGAAGTCCACATTCTAGCAGCTGAGTACGAGACCACGATTATGGGTCGTGGAATGCAATACGGCACCATAAATACCTTTTGTATGGCGTACCAACCAGTTCTCCTATTTTGTTTAAGACTTGAATATTAATTATTATAAATAGGTTTTCTAGGTTATTTTTCATAAGTTTTCGCCTAGTGCTCAGAGAACCCAATATTTAGGGAGAGAAAATTGTAAGATCATATTGGAGAGTCTTTGAGAACACTTGTGTTTGAATTTTATCCTTAAGCTTGTGATTCTTATTGAAGTTGGATTTACTTATTCTTAATTCTCTTGTATAAGTGTTTAATTATGTCTTCTTAATTCACAATTCTTACACCTACATATAGCATGAGTAGTTAAATCCACAACTAGGGTTGTGAGAACCATGAAGAACTAACAAAGTAAAATTGGATAATTCATAATTCTTGGAAGGTGTATATGCATGTATTAATTAACTCTCTTTGTTTTGCATGTTTTCTGATGGTGGCCAACATTAGAACCCACCTAGTGTTATTACCTGGACTAAGGTAGTAATGAATAGGAAAAGATATTAATTAATAGGATTCGATTGATATGTTCTCATCTAATCAATCGAAATAGGTCAAGCGGAGGTTGTAATGGTACTAATAGGTAAGGGTTAGTAATGCACACTATGGAGATAGGCCAAGACGCATGGTGAAATTGACCTCTCACTTTAGACCAAATGGCTTGGTGAACATAACTTACTATCCTGCATCCTATACACTAGAAAAGAATTAGGTTATCCAGTGATACTGAGTTGGGTAATCATGGGGAACACGATACCCTTGTTTCTCTCCATATTAACTTCTCTTTTGTGATAGTTATTTTAGTTATATTTCTTATTGATTATTGCAAAATACCCCCCCTTTAGGGAAGTAAGTTGGTTAATCATTCGATTTGCAAATTAGTGAACTCTCTTGAGTTTACGTATTCCGTGTGGGTTTGACCCTAAACTTTGTTAGTTCTATTTCTTGACTGCGAGCACTTTATCCTCTAAAAAGAAGATATAACTTAGGTGACATTAGTTAATCACTCAAATTACATTAATTGAATTCCCCTAAGTGTAAGTATTCCCTTGGGTTTGATCCTAACCTTGGTTAGGTTCTATTTCTTGACAACAACCGCTTTATTCTTAAAAAAAAGGTGTAACTTGGGCGATATCAAGATTTTGGCGATCTTATCGAGGAATATAGCTATACTTAGTTAATCAAAAGTGTTTCGAGAATTAATCCTTGTTTCCCTCATTTTAAGTTTTTTGTTATTTTTGTTCCTTTTCAGTGTGTAAGTGTAGTGTATGCCCAACACATAAAGTCGAGCAGACCCTTGACTCCATTTGACCTAGAGATCCATAGAATGTTGAGAAGAATGGACCAAGATAACGCCAACAATGTAGCTAATGTAGCTATGAACAGCAATGACAATAAGAATGTTGACCATGAGAACCCACCTCTGCTTGAGGATATTGCTCCACAACCATAGGACTTTAATGCCAATGCTTAACAGTGGAATTAATACATGCTAATCCTATGGCTATAGAGGTGACTAGAGCTATTGTGTTGGCACCACTACCAGTTCACAAAAAGTTTGTTGTTTCGAGTAAGTTGCTTCAAGTGTTGCAGAACTGTGGGCTATTTGCGGGCTTACCATCAGAGGATCCTCATAGTCATCTACACAACTTTGCATTTGTCCGCAAGAGTATGATGGGAATATAGAGTTTTTCTATGGATTTCATAGGACTTCGCATCTTCCCATTGTCTCTTACAAGCAATGCAACAATATGTCTATCTGTGCTCCCCTAGAGTTAGATCACCAGTTGACCTGAATTGCAAAAGGCGTTTTTGGAGAGGTACTTCCCGAGATCAATGAAGCTCAAGTTGAAAGATCAGATCAACAATTTTGAGCATTTCTTGGTGACCAATCAGTATTGCATGGGAGTAGCTCACCAAATACTTGAGGAGCATCCTAGGCCATAAAATCGTTGACACTGTCCTGGTGGATATTTTCTAGCGAGCCCTGGATGCCAATAGTCAAGCATATGCTGACATCATCTTGGGAGGCGTGTTATGGACTAGCCATTCCCTAAAATTGCTGATCAGTTAGATATGGTGGCCAAATTGAATCATAGGTGGAGACCCATAAATAAGCTCACCCCCAAACACTTGTGCATTGTCGTCTTAAGCCTGGAGAAACCAACAATAAATGAGGAGCTTACGGGAGTATTTCCCAAAGTAATGCCAACATAGAGATGCTAATGAAGTAAATGGGAGAACTGGCTAGGGCTAGAAACATTCAAGAAAGCAACCACACCAACCAGAGGGGATGAGAAGGAGGCGCAGAAGGGGACCATAAGAATAGTTGTAGGAGTGGCCATTACATCCCCCCCCCCCACACACACACATAAAACCATAATATGGGCCCTAGTAGTTCCATAGTTGAAGAGATGCTTAGCCAGTTTTTGAGAAAGGCTAACGCATAGGATGAGACGTTGAAGGAGATTAAATCTGACATCGTTTGTATAAAGCAGAAAATCAAACATTTTTCTATCGCGATCAAATGGCTCGACCATCGGTATGGACAAGTATCAGCTCAACTAAATCAGATCCAGAGCGGCATAATATTCAGCACCATAGCTCAATACCTAAAGGAAAATGAACGATGAAAGATGAAGACGATTAGTGGTAAGGGGAGCACCTCCGAACCTCCTATAGCAACTGACAAGGGAGCACAAAAGCTTTACGAAGTCTGAGTACTCAAGCAATCTATGTAGTGTCGCAGCGATAAATCAGGCACTCTTTGGGAGGCAACCCAAGGTGGAACTGGCGCTTAGGTGCCAAGGTATGATGTTTGACCCCTTATACTTTACTTTTGTTACATTATGTGTATTGGGGACAATGCACCTCTTTTTTTATGGGGTATGGGTAGTTGTGAGCCTCAGTGAAGTCTAAGTAACTTGGGTCCATAAATACCACAATTTTTTATCTTGGGGTTTTCTTGCTTGTGTTCTTTTTCCCTATGAATATTTATTTTCTACTGAACAAGAATGTTTAGGATATTTTAGGTAGTATTTATAGCATATAGTACTTATACTTGTGGCATATAGCATGTTTTTATGTTTTGTTTGAAAAATGATACCCACTAAAATTTTAATTAGTTAGTTTATATAGCAACCATGAATGTTTAAGTATGTTGAAAATTCTTGTTCTGATAAGTAAGGATAAACTATGATAAAAAGCATGATCTGAGAGGCTTTTATTGATAATGTAGTCAGTGCCATGTGAATGTGAGCTTAAATTGCTAAATTCATATGTTGAGTGCTAATCCAGAATTTGTCCTATTACTCTAAGTTAGACTATATATTAATTGTATTAGAAAATGTTCTTAAAAGTCCACTTAGCCTAAATAACCAACTAAAATTACAGTCTATCCCTTTATCCTAATGTTTGAGCATAACATGTACCTATTCTCTACAAATACCTAATTAGCCTAGCCTTGTTAGTTGTAAAATCCTGAAAATGGCTATGGTACTTCCTTGAACATTTGCACCTTGACTGAGGCAAAAAGCCTAAGTTGAGGGTGGCTACCAAAAGTGGCCCCAGTTCTGAGGACAGATAATGTGCACCTCAACTCAGGCCAAAAGCCTAAGTTAAGGGTGGTTGGTGTAAGGGTGAAACATAAAAATCAGGGGGAAAGTTATCAATACTGACAAAAAAAGAAAAATCATGTACAAGGTGCAAGAAAAATAACTGATGCCTCAGTTGTGAGTTAAAAAAATGAATTGTAAAAGCAAGGCAAAATGCTGAAAAGTGAAAAGAAAGCACCCGGAAAAGCTTGAAACAGGAGAAAGGGAGAATGAGATGAACACTGTAAAAGTGTAGGAAAACGCAGTGTCAAGGAGGCCCCTTAGTCACTATGTTTCCTAAGTAGCATACTAAAGCACCCTGCGCTTCCATTACAAGCCTATAAAGTCATAAAGTGATCCTAGTCCAAGTAGTCGAAGGCATAGTCATGAGTATAAGGGCAAGTCTATAGTATTAGGCATGATGCATGAATATCTTTTGTGAGCGTGAGTAATTTTGCATAGTTCCAAGGTTATACATGAAAACATCATTGAGAGTGAGATATGATACTTCTTTTTGTGAGGGCACTTGCATTACATTATTAGCATTAGACTTATTCAATGATTGTGGATTGTTGATAGTACCTCACTTGTCATAGTTGTGTTGTCATATGCACTAGCCTGTATTAGTTTGCTGGATGGCTTTTTGATTCTGTTTTGAATAAGTGGTGTGCGTATCTGAGTTTAAGTTTCATATGATGTATACCATTGGGTTGAGGTCTATGTGTTACTATATTACTTATATAGATTGAGTCTGTCGCTTGAGGACAACAACAATTTTAAGTTAAGGGTATTGATATGCTGTCAAAATACAGTACTTTTGATGATTAAAACTTGGAATTTTGTGTGTTCTCAATGTGATGTTAGTTGGTTTTATGTGTTTTTGCGATTTATTTGCAGGATTCCGGGGTTGGGCTTTATCTTGGGAAGAAAGTGCAGAAGTTGCTGATTTTAACGCAGTACGAGACCCTTTACAGGCCGTAGTTCACTCTATGGGCTGTAAAGTGGGTTTCATGAATAATTCCAGTGAGGGGATGATTTTCTGAAGTTGTTCTACGAACATGCAGATGGGTCATGGATTGATTTACGAGTCGTAGAACATGGTCATGCCCTGAGGACCAGAGATAAGGGACTTTTAGAAGATTCATCAGACGAAACCCCAGTACGGGCTGTAAATAACTTTACAGGTCGTAAAAGGGCATCTTAGATCTATAGTCCAGTTTTCCAGCAACACTTTACAAGACTCCGACTACAGGCTGTGGAATGCAATACAGTCCATAAACCTATTCATGAAGCGTGCCGGCCCAGCTATCCTAATTTGTTTAGGACTTGTATTTAAATATTATAAATAGGTTTTTTAGATTATTTTTCGTAAAGAACTCGACAATTAGGGAGGAAAATAGTGAGATTGAGTAGAAGTAACATTGGAGAGTTTTGAGAAACACTTGTACTTTGATTTGATCTTTAATCTTGTGATTCTCTTCGAAATTTGGATTTACTTGTTCTCAATTCAATTATATAAGTGTTCAATTATATTATTCCAATTCATAAGTTTGGCATCTACAGAAATCATGAGTAGCTAAATCCACAACTAGGATTGTGGGACCCATGAAGAACTAACAAGGTAAAATCAGATAAATCATAATTCTTCGAAAGCGTGCAAGCATGTATTAATTAACTCTCTTCATTTTGCATGTTTTCTAGTGGTGGCCAACATTAGAACCCACCTAGTCTTACTGATTAGACCAAGATAGTAATGCGGAGGAAAAGAGATTAATTAACAGGATTCAATTGATGTGTTCTCGTCTAATCAACCAAACTGGGGCAAGAGGAAGTTGTACTGGAACGAATAGGTAAGGGTTAGTAATGCACACTACAGAGATGGGCCAAGTCACGTAGTGAAATTCGCGTCTCACCTGGACCAAAGGGTTTGGTCAACATAACTTACCCTTGCATGTTGCACACTAGAAAAGAATTAGGTTATCCAATGACACTAAGTTAGGGACTCATGGGAAACACAATACTTTTCTACTGATTACTGTAATCCCCCTTTTAATCACTCAAATTGCATTAATTGAATTCCCCTAAGTCTATGTATTCTCTTGGGTTCAACCCTAACCTTGGTTAGGTTCTATTTCTTGACAATGACCACTTTATCCTCAAAAAGAAGGTGTAACTTGGGCTATTGCCCCAAAGATGTTCATGGGGGAAGGCAGCAGCAGACCTCTTTCCCATTCCCAGTATTGATCACAACTTTATGTCATTGTGTGGGTGTGCCCTTTGATAGAAATACTAATGTTGAGATTATTCCATCATTTTGTACTGATGTCCATAGGACTGAGGCTATGTACAGGTAGAACGAGGAAGAGAAGGCTAGAAGGTTTGATCACACTCAAATTACACCTCCCAATCAAGGTATAAGAGTCATTGTTCAAATACAGAACCTAATGATGGTTAGGGTCGATCCCACGAGGAATATAGTCTAGACTTGGAGTAATTGAAGCAATTTTGATAAATTAATCAACTTACTACCAGAAAGGGAGGTTATGGAATAAAATGCAATTATTCAAACCTAAACTATGAACAATAGTCCATGCAAGTATTACCAATTCTGTGAGAGAAGTAGTTGGGCTATTGTGTTCCCCACGAATTCCTAATGCAATATAACCTAATAATTGTAACCTTTTCTAGTGTGTAGCATGCAGAACTAGTAAGTTATGTTTACCTAATTCCTTGGGCTTGTAACTAGGCAAATTTCACCATGCAACTTGGATTGTCTATGGGTGTCACATTACTAAACCTTGCCCTGGTCCCAGTACAACAATCCGTTAGGATATTAAGATTGATTGGATGAGTGCGCTCACATCAAATCCGGTTATTTGTCCCATTTGCCATTCATTACCTCTTTAGGCCGGAGAAAAAGAATAAGGTGAGTCCTAACATTGGCCACTGTTAAAAAGCATTTAAAATGAAAAGATAAATAGTACATACATGAAAACTTTCTAAGGATTACAAATTATTTGGTTTTTACTTTGTTAGTAATTCTTCATGGTTCCCACAACCCTAGTTGTGGATTTAGCTACTCATGCTCGATGTAGATGAAGAAATCATGTTATAGATTTGTATAATTAAACACTTACAACAAACAATTGAAGAACATAAAATCTGAAATCTCCACACAAAATACAAGATCAAGATCCAAATATAGGTGCAATTAGTATCAACTCAAAGTCTCCAAGAACAATCGAAATGAGAATAATAATATGTGTTCTAAAGTTCTGTACATCCAAAAATAACTAAAAACTCTATTTATAATGAAAGATAACAAAATCTTAAACTAATAAGGAAAACCGGATTCAAAACCTTCAATAAGCCAATTTATGGTTCATGACTCTATTTATGGCTCATGGAAGGACTTCATAGACTGCCTCTTCAAAAAATGACCATCTATGTACGAGGGGCTTTCTATGGCTCATATATTAGACTAGGGGTCGTAGACTCCTCCATCCTATTAACTTTTAGAAACTTAGCAAATCTCTGGTCCTTCTGTCCATGAACAAGTCTACGGGATATGGAATGAACCACGACATGTCCTTTTAATCATAATTGCAATAACAAAAAGTATATCCATCATTGGTTCAGGACCACAAACCCCTACCTATGGCTCGTGGATCAAACCACGGCCCTTAGTTGGCTTTTGTACATCACCAAATAGCTGCAAATTTTGCAATCCTGCAAAACTAACATAAAAACACATCAAATCTACTAACATCACTTAGAGAATGCACAAAATTTTAAGTTTTAAAGTATTAAAAGTGACATATCAAGGGTACCAGTTGACACAACACCAATGGCTGAGATCGAGCACCTTAAGGCCGGGTTGGTAGAGCATATACATGTCTCATAGATTCCTGCTAGCTCATTACCTCCTACTTCGCCTACTCTTACATTGGCTCCTACTTCTTCTCCTACTGTTGTTCCATAATTGACCTCGGCTTCCATTCTCTATATAGGATGATTGGCCCAAGTATCTAAGGTTTTCTCAGCCCAAGTTTAGGCTTCAGTACCTAGCATGATTGATTGGGCTGTTAAGGTCACGCTTGCACAAATTTAGAAGGGTATAGACATCTAGGGAAAGCTATTAAGGGAGTATGGTTTTATAATTGAAAGGTTGACAATCAGAGTTGAAGATGTTGAGAAGAGATCCGGTGCTTCGAATGAGCTGAAGGCCTTGAAAGCCAATATAGTAAGTTTGAGGTAGGGATGTGGGCTCATTTAAATCCCACTGATGTTGAGTATATTTGAGGGAAGATTGATGTCCCTACCATAGGTACTGGGTTAAAGACTGTCCCTTTGGGAGTTGGGGTAACAGAGTCAATTGATATAGCAATGACCCAAAGATTGATGAGGAGGCATCGGCGGCTACAAAACCATAGGGAGATTTTTGGCCATGGGATAAGTTGTCAATTCTAGAGGATTCTATGGTAGCGATTATTCTTGAATAGTTGCATCGCGATACCTCTATGATCTGATCTAATGGATATAATCCATCCTTAGAGCCACCACCAACAGCCCCAAAGTCGTAGATTCCCGTCCATCTATCCACAGCACTATCAGTTTAGGTTACTTCTACTCCACATAGTGCACCTTCATAGATGGGTCATAGACAGCTTCTAGGTATTGATGCCCTGGTTGATCCTTCTTTAGCTCTACCACCTTCGCATACTTGACTCGAGAGGATTTCTCACACTCTCTTCCCTTTATTCCTATCATTCTTTTTATTGCATTGATCACTATGTATCTTTTTTTTTTGGGGGGGGGGGGTGTTTGATGGTAGTGCTCTAGTGGGTTAGTTAATTTGGGTTTGGATAGTTGATGTTGATCTCTATTTTGACCAATGGGTGGCATAGTTAGTTTGTAAATATTTTTATTTTGGTTTGTAATAGTTAGTGTTTGTTTACTACTTGCATATGATGCTGTTTGGTTTTTCTTCATGTTCTTCTTTTGTTTGAATGCTAATTTTGCAAAATCAGACGCAAAGCATATGTTAAAAGTTGTGTTTTCAAAAGTAAATCTAGCACTTTCTTAGGCCTTGAAGTAATTCAAGTATTGATTGTCAATATCTTTGACACAAATAGTGCCTTGGATGAGAAATGTGTAGTGACTCACTGATTAGTCCAATTCAAGTTAAAACAATCCATTCATAGATTGAAAGCATCTTGATGTGAATAAGTGAGTGTTGAGTTTGGATATGCTATAATTGTTCTTTGGAAATAGTGTTATTGAGTTTATATTTAAATTTGTTTCCATTGTGTCGGTGTAGTGAATTATACTTGAAAGTTGTGCATGTGATTACCGAGATTTGCCAAATAGTCTCTTGATTAGGTATCCATTGAGACTAATTTTAGGAGATCATCAAAGGCCATCTTTGTGATACCCACTTGAGCTAAAAGCTGACCAAAGTTGTGAATGATATCCTTAGTGTCCCCATTTGACCCTAAAGTCATTTCATTGGCACCCATCTCATGATCTATTCCTTTTTAATCCTTTCTTTGATCATGAAGTCATATATGAACCCTACTCTCCTTGCTTTGCAGGAAGTGAGGCCAAATGCCTAAGTTAGGGGTGTCAGGAACTCTTTATGATGATTGAACGTATATTGGTAATGAAAAATGTGCATCGGAATGCCCAAAATTTTAAATCCATTCGCGATATCGAAAATGTGACTTAATATTCTTATTCAGGGGATCAAAATTAGGGGTAAAAGGGTCTAATCCTGATTTAAGAGCGAAAGATTAGCAATTATCAAATTCCAAAGTGTGATTTCTAATGAGCAAAGCGCGCCGTTTCCACGACGCATAGTAGTACATTTTGGTGACTGTTTCTTTCTAAATCGGTCCAAGACTTCTAAGTCTTGGACCTAAGTGTTCCCAAACATGTTTTTACCTATACTTAGTCATATTTCACCCTTATATCACCCTAAATATTCCTCAATACTCACTCAAACACTTAGCCATATTTTTCACTCCTAAATTTAAGTGTCAAAACCTCTTCTGGATCTAAGGATTTCCTTCAAGCTTCAATCCTCCATTTTCAATCTTCACCAAAAGTTTCTCCAAAGTTAAGGTGTGTGGGTTTTATCCATTAGATCCTTCCACCCATGGTGCCCTAACCTCCTTTTAACTCAATTTTCATGGTTTAAAGTTGATTTTACAAATGGATTTACTAGTATAAACATGTCTATGAACTATGCTAAAGCTATGTAAAGTTGTGACTGTTTTGCTATGTTTTGAGCTATAAATCTTGGATCTATTTTAAGATTTGATGAGAGGACTTGATGTATATTGTTGAGGGTGTTGAAAGGTGTTGATTGATGGTTTTACAATGGAATTACTTGCATGATTTCACCTCTATATTTCATGATTTTATACTAGCATTCCACACTCGTCAAGTGTTTGATGAAATATCCACTTATGGTTTCTTGAGGAATTGAAGGTCCAAAGCTTGAGATATGATATGAATGACTATATGATAATGAAATTATCTTGTACATATGATGTATTGTATATAAAGTGGTGCATTAGATCATGCTCGATCTCCGGGGACTAAAAGCCTGGGTAACCTAGTTGAGTGGTTAGTATCTCAAATATCAGGATAGTAGGTGAGATTGCCACTAACCTAGATGAGGGATTTGTACCTCACACACCACGGTGATAGGTATAATTATCACTAACGTAGATAAGGGGTTTATACATCACACACCAGTGTAATGGGTGATATCATCATCAACCTGCCAAGGGGTTTGTACTTTGAAAATGTAGTTTGGTCTCTTCTACATATATGATATCCTCTATGAGTATGAGTTACTTAAGCATGTTTTACTTGGGCATTGATCGTACATGCCATTTTGTTATAAGTTGTGTATTGCCTATTGTTATGAATATTGATTATGATGCCTATCTCTTGTTGCATTTTGTCCTACATACTTAGTACATTCAAACATGCTAACCCATATTCTTGCCCAAATAATATCACCATGTAGGAACCGGAGCCCAAGTTGATCATCCTCCTCCTCCACGTGGCTAGTCAATACTACTCAAGCTAGTTGGTGAGTCCTCTACTTCGGGGGCCTTAGTCTATGATTCTCTATTTATGTATTGAGACACTCTTTTTATGTTATATTTTGACTATGAGGATGATCCCTGTTGCTTTGTCTTGGCCCCCGCTCTTATCTATGCAGTAGAGGTGTTTGTTGGACATGTTATGTATCTATGATATGAGCTTTGACTCTTTGTCTCTTGATGATGATGTCATGCAAGCTTTACCCTTAGTCCCTTTGTCCCTCTTCTTACTCTTTATGTATTTTATATGCTTCCGCGACCAATGATATGTAATGATAAGTTAAGAGGCTTGTTGGGGTTCCTTTGTGTTCTCTATTCGTCGTGTCATGTCTAGGCCCTAGGTTTAGGTCGTGACAAACTTGGTATCAGAGAACTAAGTTGATAGATCATCAGAGTCCAACACACTGCATTGATTAAAGTCCTATTCATGGTTGTGAAGTGCACCATGACTATGAATAGGAAGCTATGAGGTGTTTTAGGAAATATTTCCCTTCTTCATGTTTAAGTCGTGCTATAGAGTTGTAGTAAGTGTTTCCTCCCTAACGATTGTTCTTCGCTATGTTATATCATGCCAAACACAAGGGAAAGACGGGCCCAAACTCCCAAGAAGCAACCTACCAATGGTGAGCTTCGCGATGCACTCCTTATGCTTCCCCAAGTTGTGGATACCCAAGTCAATCAAGGGGCCCAAGCCCTTCCTGCTACTACCCCGGGAGTTAGGATAAGGGGCTTCATGAGGATGAATCCTTCGGTGTTCTATGAGTCAAAGGTAGATGAAGATCCACAAGAGTTCTTTGATGAGGTCTACAAAATCTTGATTATCATGGGTGTTTGGCCGAATGAAAAGGCAGAGTTGGTGGCATACCAACTCAAAGGGGTAGTCTAAATATGGTATGATCAATGGAAGGGGGAGAAGGGAAATGGTAATGTGGTGCTTTGGGAGGATTTCAAATTTGCTTTCCTTAATCGGTTTTTTCCCCTTGAGCTTAAGGAATCTAATTTGGTAAAGTACATGAATTTGAAGCAACGTGCTATGAGTGTAAGGGAGTACGCCCTCAAGTTCAATCAACTTTCAAAGTATGCTCCTCATTTGGTGGTTGATCCTAGATCTAGGATGAATAAGTTTATGATGGGGGTCTCTGACTTGGTGAGTGAAGAATGCCGGTTCGCCTTGCTAATTAGTGACATGGACTTGTCTCGGTTGTTATCATATGCCGAACAAATAAAGGAAGAAAAGTTGACGAAGATAAGGGGTTATGAGGCCAAGAGGGCCCATTTTGAGGGTAAGTTCAACAAGGGTGCTAGATCTCACCATGGCCGAGGGCCTTCTCATGCTACTAATATTGGGTTTGCGAGTGACTTCCCTAGGCCTCAAGGTATTAGTGGTGTGGCTGCCAATGATGTGTATCCCAAATGTAGAGGGGGTCATAGGGGCCCATGTTTGAAGGATTCTAATGCATGCTATGAATATAGAGAGCTTGTCAGAAGAAGATAGATTGTCCAAGAAATCATGGAAAAGGCCAGGGCGTAGATGTGGTTCCATTGGGTAGAGGTGGTCCTCAAGGTGGTGCCCCAACGCACAATCGGTTTTATGCTTTACACGGGAGGCAAGGGGTTGGTGAGGTTCCTGACGTTGTCACAGGTATGTTGAAAATCTTTGACTTTGATGTATATGCTTTGATTGATCCAGGTGCCACTCTCTCCTTTGTTGAGTCCGAGTTGTTGCATGAGTCTTATGAGGTATCTACTCCTATTGGTGCATCTATTGTTGCTAGAAAGGTGTATAGAAATTGTTTGATTTACATCCTGCATAAAATATCGCCTTGTGATCTTGTTGAGTTAGATATGGCTGATTTTGATGTCATTCTTGGGATGGATTAGTTGCATGCATATTATGCCTCTATTGATTGTAGAACCCGTAGGGCCAAGTTCCAATTCCCAAATGAACGCGTCCTTGAGTGGGAGAGCCATGATGTGGTGGTCAAAGGTAGGTTCATCTCTTGCATCAAAGCTCGTAAATTGATCTCTAAAGGGTGCTTGTACCATATTGTGAGGGTTAAAGATGTGGAGTCCAAAGTCCCTTCTATAGAGTTGGTTCCAATTGTAAATGAGTTCCTTGATGTCTTCCCAAATGACCTCCCCAGTGTCCCTCCCTAAAGGAAGATAGATTTTGATATAGAACTCCTCCCTGATACTCAACCTATTTCTATTCCCCCTTACAATATGGCCCCGGCGTAGCTAAAGGAGTTCAAGGAGAAATTGAAAGATTTGTTGGAGAAGGACTTTATTAGGCCCAGCCAATCACCTTGGGGTGCACCAGTGTTGTTTTTAAAGAAGAAGTTAGAATGTACATTGACTACCGGCAACTCAATAAGGTCACTATAAAGAATAAATATCCTCTTCCAAGGATTGATGACTTTGACCAATTGCAAGGGCTAGTTTTTTCTCTAAGATTGATCTTTAGTCCGGATATCATCAATGGAGGGTGAGGGAGTGTGATATTCATAATATGGCCTTCCGGACTATATATGGGCATTATGAATTTATGGTGATGTCTTTCGGGTTGACCAATGCAGTGTCCATCTTCATGGACCTAATGAATAGGGTCTCCAAACCCTACCTTGATTCCTTTGTTGTGGTCTTCATTGATGATATTTTGATCTATTCTTATAGTAGGGAGGAGCATATGGATCATTTGAGGGATGTGTTGCAAAGATTGAGAGAGGAGAAATTGTATGCCAAATATGAAAAGTGTGAATTTTGGTTGAAGGAGCTTGCATTCTTGGGTCATGTGGTGTTGGGGGATGGTATTAAGGTGGATCCTAAGAAGACCGATGTGATTAGAAATTGGCCTAGACCATTGACCCTGTCGGATATTAGGAGCTTCTTGGGCCTAGCGGGTTATTATAGAAAGTTTGTGAATGGGTTCTCCTCCATTGCTTCCCTTGTGACAAAATTTACTCAAAAGAAGGTTAAGTTTGTGTGGACCGATGAATGTGAGACGAGCTTCCAAACTTTGAAAGATAAGCTTGTGTCCGCTTCTATATTGTCACTACCGGATGGGCTTGAGGGATTTTTTCTATATTATGATGCTTCTAGAGTAGGCTTAGGTTGTGTGCTGATGCAAAATAGTAAGGTGATAGCTTATCCTTCTAGGCAACTCAAAGTACATGAAAAGAACTATCCTACTCATGATCTTGAATTGGCCGCCGTGGTGTTTGCATTAAAGATTTGGTGTCATTATTTGTATGGGGTGCATGTTGATGTGTTCACCATTCATAAGAGCCTCTAATATGTCTTCACTCAAAAAGATCTCAACTTGAGACAAAAAAGGTATCTAGAACTTCTTAAGGACTATGACATGAGTGTGCATTACCACCCCGGTAAGGCAAATGTTGTGACGGATGCTTTGAGTCAGGTGTCTATGGGTAGCCTAGCTCATATTGCTGGTGGTGATAGGGAAATAGCTAGGGAGTTCCATCGATTGGCTAGATTAGAGTGAGGTTAGAATAAGTGGGTTATTATGTTATTGTTGTTGATGTTTTTAAATCTTTTTTGGTTGATGAAGTGATAGAAAAACAAGATCTTGACTCCTCCTTGCTTGAATTGAAGGCTTTGGTGAAAGAGGGCAAAGTGGAAGTTTTCTCCCAAGGGGGAGATGGTGCCCTTAGGTACCAAGGTAGGCTATGTATACCTTTATTGGTGGTTTGAGGGAGAAAATTCCTGATGAGGCCCATAATTCTTCTTACTCTATCCACCCCGGTTCCACCAAAATGTATAGGGATTTGAGGGATGTGTATTGGTGGGGAGGCTTGAGGAGGGACATTGCCAAATTTGTTTTCGGTTGCCATAGTTGTCAATAAGTCAAAGCCAAACATCAAAGGTTGGGTGGCCTAACCCAAGACATAGAGATTCCTACTTGGAAGTGGGAGGTGATTAATATGGACTTTGTGGTTGGGTTGCCCAAGACTAGGTAGGGTTTTGATTCCATATGGGTGGTGGCTGATAGAATGACAAAATTGGCTCACTTTCTACTGGTTAAGACTATATATGGGGCTAAAGAGTATGCAAGGTTGTACATCCATGAGTTAGTGAGGTCATATGTGGTTTCTTTGTCAATCATATCGGATCATGATGCACAATTTACTTCACACTTTTGGAGGTCTTTTCAAAGGGGTCTTGGTACAAAGGTTCACGTTAGTATGGCCTTTCACCCTCAAACAGATGGCCAAGCCGAAAGAACCACTCAAACACTTGAGGATATGCTTAGGTCTTGTATCTTAGAGCTTTAGGGTAGTTGGGATGATTATCTTCAATTGATTGAGTTTGCCTACGACAATAGCTATCACTCTAGCAGGCTAGGCGAGAGACTAGGCCAACTATGGCTCCTTTTGAGGCTCTTTATGGGAGACGTTGTAGATCACCAGTTGGTTGGTTTGAGGTAGCAGAGGTGGCTTTATTTGGACCGTATCTGGTTATGTAGGCTCTTGAGAAGGTTAGGATGATTAGGGAAAGGTTGAAAACATCCCAAAGTCGTCAGAAATCCTATCCGATGTGAGAAGAAGAGACCTTGAATTCAAAGTGGGTGATTGGGTCTATTTGAAAGTTTCTCCAATGAAAGGTGTGGTTCGTTTTGGTAAAAAGGGGAAGTTGAGTCTAAGGTATGTTGGTCCTTATGAGGTGATAAAGAGGGTTGGCAAGGTATCTTATGAGTTGAAGTTGCCTAGTGAAATGAATTTGGTTCATCCGGTGTTCCATCTCGCTATGTTGAGAAAATGTATTAGTAATCCTAATGCTATTGTTCCTCTTGATGTTGTGGGTGTTGTTAAGGATAACTTGACTTATGAGGAGGTTCTGGTTCAGATCTTTGATGGGCAAGTGAAGTGATTGAGGAACAAGGAGGTAGCATCAGTTAAGGTCCTTTAGAGAAACCAACAAGTCGAAAGTGCTACATGGGAGGCCGAAGCGGATATGCAAAAGAGGTATCCTTACCTTTTCCACTCCACTCAAGCCTAAGATACTAATTCTAAGTCCCCAATGTGATTTCAAGTCTTATATATCAACCCTTATTCATATGCATTCATGTTTAAGTTAGTAAACTTATGATGATTTTGCACTTATGTTAAGATTTTCATAAGGGTGTTTTAAATGTAACGTTGTATTCTTGTTGGGGCTGATTTATTCATGATCACTCTTTCTTATACGTCTCTTTTATATTCGGGGACAAATGTTCCCAAAGGGAAGATATGGAAATGACCCAAAAAAGTGCCTGAAAATGTGCCTCGGAATGCCTGGAATTTAAGTTTCATATATCTCAAAATCCATGAACGATATCAAAAATCTGATTTCATATTCTGGTTTAGGAGGTCAAAATTAGGGGAAAAGGGTCTAACCCCAGTTTAAGAGCGAAAGATTAGCTATTATGAAATTTCAAAGTGCGATTTCCAGTGAGCAAAGCGCACCGTTTCCGCGGCACGCAGTAGTACATTTTGGTGATTGTTTCTTTTTAAGTTGGTCCAAGACTTCTAAGTCTTGGACCTAAGTGTTCCCAAATGTGTTTTTACCTATACTTAGCCATTTTTCACCCTTATATCAACCTAAACATTCCACAATACTCACTCAAACACTTAGCCATATTTTTCACTCCTAAATTCAAGTCTCAAAACCTCTTCCGAATCTAAGGATTTCCTTCATGCTTCAAGCCTCCATTTTCAATATTCACCTAGATTTTGTCCAAATCTAAGGTACGTGGGTTTTAGCCATTGGGTCCTTCCACCCATGGTGCCCTAACCTCCTTTTTTACTCAATTTGCATGATTTAAAGTTGATTTTGCAAATAGGTTTACTAGTATGAACATGTCTATGAACCATCTTAAAGCTATGTAAAGTTGTGACTGTTTTGCTATGTTTTGAGATATAAATCTTGGATCTATTGTAAGATATGATGAGGGGTATTGATGTATATTGCTTGAGGGTGTTGTAAGGTGTTGATTGATTTTACAATGGATTTACTTGCATGATTTCACCTTTATATTTCTTTGTTTTATACTAGCATTACACACCCGCCAAGTGTTTAATGAAATGTGCGGTTATGGTTTCTTGAGAAATTGAAGGCCCAAAGCTTGAGATATGATATGAATGACTATATGATAATGAAATGAGCTTGTACATATGATGTATTCTATATAAAGTGTTACATTAAACCATGCCCGACTAAGAGCCCTGGTAACTTAGTTAAGGGGTTAGTATCTCAAACACCAGTTTGGTAGGTTAGATTGCTACTAACCTAGATGGGGGGTTTGTTCCTCACACACCAGGGTGATAGGTGCAATTATCACTAACCTGGATAAGGTGTTTGTACCTCACACACCAGGGTAATGGGTGATATCATCATCAACTACCGAGGGGTTTCTACTTTGGAAATCTAGCTTGGTCTTTTCCACACATGTGATATCCCCTATGAGAATGAGTTACTTAAGCAGGTTTTACTTGAGCATCGATCATACATGCCATTTTGTTATAAGTTTTCTATTGCTTATTGTTATGCATTTTGATTACGATGCCTATCTCTTGTTGCATTGCGTCCTACATACTTAGTATAATCAAACATATCAATGCATACTCTAGCTTACATGATATCACCATGTAGGAACTAGAGCTTAAGTTGATCATCCTCCTCCTCCACGTGGCTAGTCGCTATTACTCAAGCTAGTTGGTAAGTCCTCCACTTCGGGGACCTTAGTCTATGTTTCTCTATTTATGTATTGAGACACTATTCTTTATGTTCTATTTTGACTATGAGGTTGAGCCCGATTGCTTTGTCTTGGGCCTCGCTCTTATATATATAGTAGAGGTGTTTGTTGGACATGTTATGTATATATGATATGAACTTTGACTCTTTGTCTCTTGATTATGATGTTATGCAAGATTTCCCCTTAATCCTTTTGCCCCTCTTCTTACTTTTTAAGTCTTTTATATGCTTCCACGACCAATGATGTGTAATGATAAGTTAAGAGACTTGTCTGGGGTTCCTTCAGGTTCCCCATTTTCCGTGTCACGTCTAGGCTTTAGGCTTGGGTCGTGACACTTATGTGAGAAAAACTAAGGAGAGAAGGATTGAGTAGTTAAAATGAAAGAAAAATCCTTCAAATGCATAAAAGAAAGAAAAAAGCTTGAGGTGTGGGCATCGAGAAATCGAGAGGTTAGAGGATCCCTAGAAAATGTGTGTAATATGTGGGTTTGAAGTGAGAATAAAATAGGACAAGGCTAAGGCAAATCAGAGAGGGTTAAGTCACTTTTGTCCAAAATGTACCTACTCATGCCTTAGCCAACAGTAAAAGCCATTAGCAAGTCCTTATGATCCCAAGTTAGGCCCCGAGGAGGCTTTGATTAATTGAAAATGAGGGCAAGCCTATGGGAAAGAACATGCATGTCATTCTTATTTTATGAGTGTGAGCATTGTGTCAATTCCTCTACACTTAGGAAAACCGTGTGTGCTTTATGAGAATGAGGGAATTTCCTTTGTTGTGTGGGAACATGGAATTCTTTTGAGCATGAGATTGCGACCATGTGAGGAATTGTGAAAACCTTGTCTTGATACCTTTTAGTCACCTCCTAAGGCTTCAAAATTGTGTAAGTGGTTTGTGGAAGATTGGGTGACAGGCGAAACGGGATATTATGTACCTATTTGGACGCTATTTGGAGGCAATGTGTGTTGGGAATTCAATGTTTGATTTGCTTTAGGGAAAGAAAAATGTTAAGTTGGGGTTGTTGATGAGTCCTAGTCTGGACTTATATTTGAGCTTAAAGGGAGCATAATATTGTCCTCAATGCCTTATTTTACCTTAGAATCTAACTTTAAGTTATTGATAAATGATAATTTTAGTGTCCAAGAAGGATTCAAGGACAATTCAATGAAAAACAAAGAAAAAGACGCAAAAGGGTGTAAGAGGTGATCAAAATAGGCATCGTCATTACAGTTCGGTGCATTGTTGAACTACCACAATAATTGCCCAATGTTACAGTGGATGGACCGTTGAGTAGTCTCACAATACGGTGAATCATTGAATGTGTTCGGCAGGCCAACATGAACTCGCCGAATGTTATAGAACCAAACAAGGGTAGAAGGATACGTACGTCTCAACTCGGTGATGTTGAGGGAATTCGATGCATTGACGATTTGATTCTGTAGGCTCAAAGAGCATTGCCAAAGTTGCAGAACCGGCTTGTAGAAAAGTGAGTGACAACTCGGCAATAGTGTCACAAGTCGGCACATCACCGAATATGTCGGTGATGCCCGAGTAACCACATCGATAGGGATTTTGGGCTAATTTCAGGAGAGTATTGAAGTATTTTTGAAGGATTTTTGGAGTACAATTCAAAACATATCCTTACATATAATTTATACTTACACTCTTGAGTACTTATTTTTTGAGGAAGAAGCTTTTGGTACTTGATTTGCAAAGAAGGATTGTACGCAATTACTTTTGTTTTACAATTTCAATTCAAGCTTTCAATTATAGATGAACATCTAGGTATAATTTCTTCTTCTTTTATCATGTGTGGCTTGGGGGTGTGTAATGTAGTTGAATGCTTGAATCTTGTAGTGGGTCTTTGATTTTTTGAATAATTGAGCATCAATTGATGTGTGTTTTTTACTATCTATAATTGAAAGTCTGATGTTGCAAACTCAAGGTTTATGTATAAATCTTCAATTGCTACATAATTTTGAGTATTTGGAGTAGGAAAATTACATAAAAGTCATGGGTATTTGTTGATTAGGTTGGAGTCCTTGATTCGGTTCAATCAACTAAGGTATTAGATAGATTTGTTAATTAATGGCATGGGTTACTTAAATTTTGAATGTAACTGGAGTGTGAGACTTATTTATGTTCACATCGATACACCACTTTCGGTGTTATAGCAATTGTGATTACCAACAATCTAGCCTATCCACATATATGCCAATTGTAAAAAATTGAGCCTCACTTACATGCTTTATTTTCAACTATTCCACAACCCCAGCATGTTATTTTTATTGAGTTCAAATTCGAATAATCTCCCTTCAATTTTAGTTAAGTAGTTGCAAATCATACTTAGTTAATCCATTAAACTATTTTCTATGCCTGCAACTTATAAGAACAAGTTTTGCTTCAAGTCATGAATCATAACCATTTTCCCTGTGCGATCGATCCCAACTCCTGATTGGGTAACTTATATTGACAACTATTTTTGTATCCTTTACTAGTTTTGGAATACACTTGAGAATTACCATTTCATAATGATAAATCAAATGTTACATATCATGTAAAGAAAAAACCTAAAAACCTATATATAAACATCAAAACTCCAATTCGAAAAGAACTAGGAAAACAGGATCCAACAACTTTCACAAGCTTGTTTATGTCACACCCCACCCTGGGGTCGTGACCTGTGCCCGATAGGGACACGTGAACACATACTAAACCCAATTCCTTCATA
>JAABOM020131319.1:0-21043 GCA_011800125.2 Solanum clarkiae
GATTGAATACTTAGTGTGTTGTCAAAAGTTTGTGTAAGTAAAGGTTTAAACTTTGTTAAGCTATCCAATTGTGCTAACATTCTAGGATGAATGTTCCTGGGGGGGAGGATACAACACCCCACATCTTACAGTACTAGTACTATGAAAATGAAATGTGATATGGCTTTTCAAATTAGCACCAATTTTTAAAAGTGCTTGAATCTCAAACTAGAGGGCAATATGTATGTCTAACACTGAAGAGAGTCGAGTGTAAATAAGTTTCAAGTCAAATTTAGGAGATCGTAGCCTTAAATAAAGTAAGAGAAGTGAGGTGCTTGTAAGACTTAGGAAGCTAGCAGGTGAGTTACCTACTTGCTTAGCTTAAACTTGCTAGCTAGACGGATATGAGGCCCGACGTCGAATTTGTCCAAGTCCGACTATAAATAAAGTTCGTATTAAGGGTGTAACTTTAGCCCATGTTTTAGCATCATAAATGGACTATATTTTTATCTCAAGAATTTCTTTGATAATTTAGACCGAAACCAACTAAAAGAAAGGGGAAAAATGGGCAGCAAAAGGCCCATCAATTTGGAGCCCCTTAAGGCCCAAATGAAAGGGAAAAAATAGTACATTACTCACTTAATAAAGTAAGGAGTAAAATATGAAAGAAATCCAGCCAAAGAAATCCTTTAAAAGGGCTTACAGGCAGCTCCTTCAAGTCATTTAACTTAGACAAAAAATCAGCTTTCCAAAGCTTTCTCTCTACACCTTCTTAGCCTTGCAATGCAACCACAAGGAGACTTTAAGGGTTCTTGGAGAAGCCCTACACCCTGAGGGTAAAGGTAAATGAGAACACTTATGTGTTTAGTATTGTTTTCTTATGAAAACAAGAGGCTGAGCTGATTATACCTTTGCTAAAATTGTTGGACAACATGTGTTCTAAAGGTTGTTGTACATTTTTCTTGTGTATTTGGAAGCTTTTCTATTTTTGGTTGGATTGATTATCAAGGTAGGATACTATTCCTAATGAGTCTTGGTTCTATAATGATGTATAAAGGCTACTTCACCATTTTTTACAGTCCACAAAAGTGAGTTCTTGTATAATATTGTAATTATGCTCTTAATAGAAACTTGTGGGCTGATGATCGGAGATTGTTGTTTCATGTTCTCCATATAATTTAGAACTATCTTTTTATTGTTTTAGGCTCATTTTTATATGTATATATGGTGGAGACTGTTTGGTTAATGTTGGAACAAGTTTGGAATTATCGACGTCGAAATGTAGGGAAGGGATGTAACGTTATGCCGCCTATTTGTATGTTATGTAGAATTATTATGTGTTGTGCTTTATGGGCTGTTGTAGGACTGTTATGACACTAAAATAGGCTGCACATGATATGTATTTGAGAATGTGTATTAGAAAATACGAGTAGAGGCGGAAAGGTTGAAAGAATACGCTCGGGTTTATAATTATACGCTTGCTGCCCATGTGTCATTTTTTTTATGAGATTGGGCTGCCGAGATGTATCTATTGGCTGTTAATGCTAGTTTTATTAGCTACTATATTGTAGACAAATATTTGGAGGAAGGGAAGGTTATGTCGAGGTAATAGCGAGATTGTATAACAAGGTATGTAAGGCTACTTGATTTCATATTATTTGGCATGAAACATAGATCCCTCCATGGCACATAAAGATACTTACCAACTCCGACACAACTATTAACCATGTCTCCATTCTTTCACATGTTCATATGCTCCTATACATAGTCACCTTCAAATCTGCATACATCGTGGATACCAAGTTACATGAGTTGTTATTACTAAATAAAGTTCACGAGTTGTTTCATCTCATGCTTATTTCATTAATTCTGTAATGTACTTCTTTCATTTTTGTATTGTCTTGTATGATTATTTGCATATCACATGCTACATCTACAATCTTATAACTCCAATATTATGACCACCAAAAGAATCATCTCAAAAGTAATTGAAAGGTAAAGTATATTGCTTATTGATGTGTGGTAACCCGAGGAGTGGAAAAATCACCTAGCCAGGGTCGATCCTATCACGGGGGGTAGGCCAAGGGGTGAAAGGAAAAGCCTAGCCAGGCTCGATCTTGATATAGATTTACCATTGATCATTATTTGTATTACATGTTGTGCATCGATTATATAGTAAAGGTAAAGTAATAAAAAGAAGATAAAGTACATGATCCCATAGTAGAACTACAAGTGGTTTTTTATCCTACACTAGTGCATAGTTTCATTTGAGTTGTTACTTCATATACAATATTTCCTGCCTCATATATTCAGTACATTATCTCATACTGATGTCCCTTACGGTGGACCTGCATTTCATGTTGCAGGTACAAGTCCGAGTAGATCTCCCTAGTAGGAGTACAGGATATCCAGCTGCTATTACCAAGCTTCAGGTTGCTTCAGAGCTTTGTGTGTCTAGAATTTATAATTTTGTATTGTATAATTAGTTGAGGCGTGGCTTGTCCCGACCCTTATAAAATATATTTTTTTATCTAGAGGCTTTGTAGACTATACAAATTAAAGTGTGGTCATGTCTCATACTTTAGACAACGTGGTCCCAAACGGCCTAGCCATATGCATTTTCTTTTGGCCTATTATTACTGTTTACTTTCTTAAATGCATGTTGAATGAATAAAGCCCTTATAATATGAATAGAAAGCTCATGGATACATGTTGGTTCTCTCGAGGTAAACTCCCTAGGATGACCCGCTTTGATACCACTTCTGTCACGCCCAAAGTTCTGTTAAGATGGACTGGCACCTGTTGCCGATAAGGGTCGGGAGAACCATACTCGTAATGTACTTTAAAGTAGTTTTGGGTGGTGATACAACTGACAGAGTGTGGATTAGGATGGAACACAATACATGCTTTACCAAAGTCACTTTACTACCAAAACTCAATATTCTTGCTTGCCAACAGTGATCTTCCCAACTACTTTAGCCACTCGTTAAGAGTAATATATAATCCTTTGTCCCCCAATGCATAAAGGACACCCTAGATACTTCATAGGACTTCTTTGTTGGGAGAAACCAGTAATAGTCTTGATCAATTCAATAGTATCCTGGGAAGTGTGATCAGTGACCATAGAATTGCTTTTGTCTTTATTAACCAATTGGTCAGAAACATCTTCATAGGCAGTTAATGTGTCTATAAGTTGAAGAGAATTATTATCAGTAGAAGCAAAAATAATAATATCATCAGCAAACCCAAGATGGTTAATCTGTGGACCTCTAGTTTCCATGTGAAAACCTATGTAGTGTTGAATTGAATGAAGAGCATTGAGACTTCTCAACCATACTTCTGCGCCCAGAATAAACAAAGTTGGTGAGAGATGAGCCCCTTGCTTGATCCCCTAGTGGAATGAAAGAACCCATGTCTTGAACCATTAATGATGATGGAATACCAATTGTTGCTCATGATCCTCCATATCATATCTATGAACACCTCTGTAAACCCAAATCTTCTCAGAACCAAGCAGGTAAATGACCAAGACACCCTATCATATGCATTGGTCATGTCTAGCTTGATTATTGTATTGTCATCTTTCCTCGGTCTTTTTATACCATGTATAATCTCCTTCTCACTTTTAGTCAGGATTAGCCATGGATAAATAATCTACAAATTAAATAAAATTATCTTAACAACAAAAATACTAAAATATGAGAAGACAACAAATGTTTCAAAATTACAACAACTGTTAAAGTTAGTAGACAACAGCTGATAAAGTGAGAAGATAACATCTTTTGTAACACTTACCTCATCCTCCAGTGGAGCAAAGAATTTGTGCACCTCGACTTTAGCATTGTTTGGCGTCACCAACCATTGAAGAAGTCTCAGAGAAGATACTTCATCGTTGAATGCTTTGAATGTTTTTCGTATGTGAGGAATGACTTTAAAAGCCTAAGCCTAAATAAATCGATACCATAAAATATTATTAATTAAGATAATAAATAAATATAAAAAAATACTACAACAAAAATACAACAAATAAAACTTAACATAAAAGCCCAGGAGAAATCATATATATTTGATGACTTTCTAGTGAAAATTGAGCTAGAGGTATCCATCAAGTCTAAAAAGATTAAAAAGGAAGGTCAAAGTTGTTCCTAATTAAAAATTAACCTTGATTAACTTAATTAAGGACCAAAGAGAACATTTTAAAAACTTAGCAACTAATTCTTCTTAAAGAAACTTCTACAACATTAAAAAACTTATTTTTTTTCCATCAATTCAAAATCAAATCACACAAAACTCTTCAACTCCCCTCACCCTCACTCGCTAGTTTTCTTCTTCTTCTAGTTGTGAAATATTTTTTAGGGTTTTCAGACCTACCCATTCTATTTCTTCTTCTTTTTTGTCGTCCCTTGACTGTTACCATTGTTCTCTGCCATTGTTGGTTTTCAACTTTTCCCGCGTCATTGTCATCTTCTTTAAAAGTAAAATTTTGTTTATTTTTTCATTGCTATGATTTTGTGTTTTGTTGTTCAAATGATTATCTAAGTTTAGGAAGATAAAAAAGTATGTATTTTGTTATTGCATACTCTAATTTCAAGTTGGTGTTATTAGATTTGTTGTTGTACTCTTTGAAGAAGATAATTTTGTGTATGGGTGTTGTCGTTTTTGTAGTCATTTTGAGAAATATGTTTGGTTAGTTGGTTGATTTCAGGTATGAATGTTGTTGTTATTTGATTTTTGTTGAATGTCGAGTTGGTTGGTTAATTTCGGATATGAGTGTTGTTGTTGATTGATTTTTATTGAATGTTGGGTTGGTTGATTTCGGGTGTGGGTGTTGTTGTTGTTATTTGATTTTTGTTACTGTAGTCTTTGCGAGCAAAATGTTGGGTTGATTTGATTGATTTCGAATAGGGTTCACAACAATAGTTAAAGTATTAAAACAACTGCGTAGCTGGGTATGAGTGTTATTTGTTGTTTGATTTTTGTTTCTGTAGTACTTTCTGAGAAAAAATGTTAGTCAATTTTAATCAATTGTTGAACTAATTAGAACAACTATTGTGGTTGTTATTTTTGTTCGATTTTAGTTGTTATATTTTTTATTCGAAAAACGTATTGCATGCCCTAATTTCTACTTGGGTAGGTTTTTTTGTTGGTGTTGTTTGATTTGTTGGACTATTTGAGGATACACTTTTGGGTATGTGTGGTATAGTTATTGTACTTTTTTGTGAAAAAAGAACACATATTGTTCATGTAGAGAGGTTCTTGAGCATTGATTTTTTTTTGTGCTTATTGAGAGTGATTGATCAAACTTAGATAATCTCTATTTTATGACATGACTATCTACTTTAATGGCATGATCAAAACGAAAAAATCATAGACTCGACGATGCTCCTACTAGAGCTTCCAGAAGGAGGCTCGTTATATTGGAAGATGAACAAGAGGATGATCAGTCACAATAACAATTGATACATCTTATTGAAGAACTCAATGCTTAGGATGGTGTTGGTGCCAGTCTCGCAGTTGACGGACATATTTCCTCGACTGTTGCACCCAGTCCATCAGCTGCTGGACACATCACCTCAGCTGCTGTACCCAGTACATCAACTGCTGGATCCAATTTAATAGCTATTGTATACAGTCCTTCAGGTACTGGTGCAACTCACACAGTTGCTGGTGCCAGTACCTCAGCTGCTAAACCAAGTCAGATAGTTGGTGATGACGGTCCCTTAGGTGCTGCACAGACTCATATAGCTGGTGAACAAAGTCCCTCAGATGCTGCACCAAGTGACACAGCTGGTGAAGATAGTCCATCAACTGTTGCAGAGACTGCCTAGTTGCTGCTGACATTCCCTCAGTTGCTACAGACACCACTATATTTGTGGCTTTCAGGTATGACGATTATGACTTTGAGATGCCTGGATTTTTGAATCGAGGTGAGAGCGGTGATCTAGAGATAAAATCTGAACTTGGGAAATTATTTTTTGATTTGAAAAATTCTTAGTGAAGGAAGACTTGGATAGCTATTTTAAGTCTAGGTATAATTTTTAACTTGGATATCTACTTTTTCGCCTATGTCTAGGTCTAATCTTCCCAAAATCATAGACTTAAAATAGCTATCTAAGTCTTCTTTCACTAATTGTTTTTTTAAAATCAGAACATGATTTCTCAAGTTCAGATTTTATTCCTAAATCACCGCTCTCACCCTGATTCAAAAATCTAGGCATCTCAAAGTCATAATCGTCATACATGAAAGCCACAACTGTGGTAGTGTCTGTAGAATTGAGGGAATACCAGCAACAACTGGGGGGGGGGGTCTCTACAGCAATTGATGGACTATCTTCACCATCTGTATCACTTGGTGCAACATCTGAGGGACTTTGTTCACCAACTATGTGAGTCTCTGCAGCATCTAAGGGACTGTCATCACCAGCTAGCTGACTTGGTTCAGCAGCTGAGGTACTGGCACTAGCAACTATGGGAGTGGTACCAGTACCTGAAGGACTGTATATAACAACTATAAAAACTGGATTCAACAGTTGATGTATTAGGTGCAACAATTGAGGTACTGTGTCCAGCAACTAATGGACCCGGTGCAGTAGCTAAGGAACTCTGTCCAACAGCTGCGAGACTGGCACTAACGCCAACGTGAGCACTGAGTTCTTTAATAAGATGTAGCAGTTGTTGCTATGACTGATCATCCTCTTGTTCATCTTCCAATATAATGAGCTTCCTTTTGGAAGCTCTAGTAGGAGCATCGTCGAATCAATGATTTTTTTATTTTGATCGTGCCATTAAAGTAGATAGACCTATCATAAAGTAGAGATTATCTATTAGTTTGATCAATCACTGTCAATAAGTATAAGAAAAATTAATGCTCAAGAACCTCTCTAAATGAACAATGTGTGTTCTTTTTTCACAAAAAAAAATACAACAACAACAACAGCCAAACAACTATACCACCAATATACCCGAAAGTGTATCCTCAAAGAGTCCAACAAATCAAACAACACAAACAAAAACAACCCTACCCAAGTAGAAACCAGGACATGCAATATGTTTTTCTAACAAAAAATATAACTAAAATCAAACAAAAACAACCACAATAGTTATTCTAGTTAGTTCAACAGTTGCTGCCAATACTTTAAATCGAACAACATTTTTTCTCATAAAATACTACAACAACAAAAATCAAACAATAAACAACACCCATACCTAGCTATGCAGTTGTTGTAATATTTAAACTATTGTTGTGAACCCTACTCGAAATCAATCAAACCAACCCAAATTTGCTCGTAATGAGTACACCAACAAAAAATAACAACAATACCCATACCCAAAATCAACCAACCAATCCAACATTCAATAAAAATCAAACAACAACAACACCCATATCCGAAATCAACCAACAAACCCAATATTCAAACAAAAATCAAACAAGAACAACTCCCATATCCGAAATCACTCAAACAACCAACCAAACATATTTTTCAAAATGACTACAAAAACAACAACACCCATTCTCTAAAGTTCCTTTTTCAAAGATTACAACAACTAATCAAACAACACCAACTTGAAATTAGAGTATGCAATAACAAAAAATACATACTTTTTCATTGACCTAAACTTAAATAATCATTTGTACAACAAAAAATAAAATCATAGCAGTGGAAAAATAAATAAAATCTTACCTTTAAAGAAGATGACGATGACGCGGGAAAAGTTGAGGACCAACGACGGTCGAGAACAATGGCAACAGTGAAGGGATGACGAAGAAGAAAAAGAAACAGAACGCATAAGTCTGGAAACCCTAAAAAATATTTCGCGCCTAGAAGAATAAGAAGAATACTGATGGGTGAGGGTGAGGGGAGTTGAAGAGTTTTGTGAGATTTGATTTTGAATTGATGGAAGTATGTTTTAATTTTCTTTGAAAATATGTTTTAATTTTCTTTTTAAGTTATAGAAGTTTCTTTTAAGAAGAAGTAGTTGCTAAATTTTTAAAATGTTCCCTTTAGTCACTCATTAAGTTAATCAAGATTAACTTTTAATTAAGGAAGATCAAAGTTATCATCTTTTTTAATTTTAAGACTTAGATGGATACCTCTAGTTCAATTTTCACAACTTTCATACAATTATCCAAACACTTCATTTTGATTTAAATTGGCCTAATAAATAACTTCATTTTAATTTAAATTGGCCTAATAAATACACTCGTTCAAAAGTCTAATCCGTGAATTGCACTAGACAATGACAAGGCAAAGTAACAAACACAAGAAATTAATTTAATGAATGCAAATTATCATATGAATCCAAAAATAAGTTCTGACATTTTTTTCTTCAGAAAGTAAAAAGAGAGAATGAATGAACAAGAAAATAACATGTAGACGAGCAACAATCGAATCGTCACGCGGAAAAAAATGTCGACCGAAACGATATCTCGCCGGTATCACTTTGCCTCCTGTAAATTCATATAAAAATGACGAAATACATAAAAATAATTGTTCATCATTGCATCAGAAGGAGGCATAAAACATATATATACGCGCAAATCTGATTTCTACTTTGCAAAGACAGAAAAATTAATTTGAGAAGCAAAAAAAGTGAAAATTATCATCTGTATGGAGATTAAAGAACAGAGGCTATTATGAATTGTTTAGATACCTGCTATCTTAGCTGATTAGAAAAGTGAATGTGAAGATAGCTATTAAGGTTATTATATAAATGTCAAACCCTAGAAAAACTTGCATTTGTAATATTGTTGGGCCAAGTTTAGACCCATCGGGGGTTTATGGGCTTTGGCATGTGTCCTTAAGGGGCAAGTTTGTGATGGCTCCTATTTAAGGGAAAAAGAATTTTAACAAATAACGAATAATAAGCATCTTAATTATTCTTATCAGCTATCATTTTATTAATTATGTTTTATAATTATAATTTTATTTATTATAGGTATTTTCTTTTATAATTTATTGTCAATATATAAATTAAATTGTATGATTTGCTATTAATATACTTATTTGATACGCTCCCTAAAACCCCTTATTATGTATAGCCTGCAAACCACATAGGGAATGTAAATCGCACTAGAGAAGTCCCATGCAATGGCTCAACTTAAAAGACATTAAAGAGGAATTAATTTCGAATCACTCGCAGAAATAACCACCCTCCAAACCAATTGAGATTTTTCGCAAACCTCACACACTAGCATTCATTATTTTCTTTCTGAATAATTACCATTTATATTATATCCGATTACACTTAATAGATAAATATAAAATAACATTTTTAACGAATTCAAATGATATCATCTCATTAGTATTCATGGCAAGAAACCTCACGATGTGTTTTCTTTCTCACAAATAAAAAATTTAAACTTTTCACCAAGACAGAGTATCCATATTATTAACAAACAAGAGACCAACAAAAGTCATACGATATGATGATAATCTAGAAATACAATAGAACCCCACAATCATCCAACACTCTCAAACAAAAGCCAACTCATACCTAAGAATCATATAAATAAATCCAAACAAAATACTATACAAAAACAAAGGGAGTACAAGTACAAAATAGACACATAAAAGTTGATATAGAAATAAACTTTTTCTTTTTCACTTTTGAGGACTGGCTTTCACAACAATGACAGGACATGTTGCATTTTGCACCACGTAGTTGCTCACACTTCCAATTATCATCGTGCATTTACAAAACAATTGCAAATTAACCCCAATGTCGATAGTTAAAAATCCCAAATTTACAAATTCTTATAACAATCTCGAGTTAATACTACTAAATGACTATCAGAAGATTCACTACATCCAAATCTCTACAACAGCTAATGGCGGAGCTAGCCTATAGTTAGGGGTTCATCCAAACTCCCTTCGACAAAAAATATACTATTTAGATTTATTCAATTGAAGTCAAACTTTCTTCGACTATTTAGTGTTTCTCTTTTTTAGATTTTCAACCCCTTTAGTAAAAATTCTGACTTCGCCAGAGATAATCTGTCACACCTTGAAGCTACACCCCGGACGTGGTCGGCACTCGAAAACTATTTTTGGTTCCAAGCGAACCACTTAGCTTGGCTAACTTACTCAGCGAAAGACATTAATACCAAAATGAACTAGAATGGGCTAAAAATTCATGAACTTAAAAATACAATAGTAATATATACAACTTAACTCAAAATCTTTCAACTAATTTCAAAGAAGTAACTTAAACAATATCTTTGTAGTCTATGAAGCCTCTAAAGTAGTAACTCTGAACAAGGTACATGAGTAGGCTCATGGGTACCTCAACTAAATTAAATACAAGGAAATAAAGGCTTCTGAGCTCCTCTGGATGCAAAGAGGCCTCGCCGACTGCTGATGGGGACTGTCTCACTGAACATCTTCTAACGTGGATATCAGAATCTGCATCATAAAACGATGCATCGCCAAAGACGTCAGAATACAAAATGTACGGTATGTAAGATGGCCAAAAAGTACTAAGGATAAGATACTCAATTTAAACTGAACTCTGATATAGCTTTATTGACAAAAATGTTTCATGCAAGTAAAATAATATGTTTTTAAACTGGTCGAAAAGTGCATCTCAATATAAAGGAAATACTTACTTTAATACATTAATGAGCATAAATAAATATTAAAAAAACATAATACTCAAATACTTGGCTATGAAATCATCTCAACTCAATTATTATGCAACATAATATACTTGAATAAAGATATGATAAATCTCAGTGTGTAAAATAATAAACTTTACTTCTTGGAGATTTTCTCTAACCGACAACCATCACTATGAGCTTCGTGATGATACAACGCCTTCCCGTCACTGCCAGAGCCATCCCATACTTTTTCGGGGTAAGGAACGAAAACTAGGGAAGGGGATCCATCCCAAAAGTGGGCCATCTGAGTGGCAAGTGAGGAATTATCTTCTGGTACAATCCTATCTTACACCGGCTATGTAGTTTATGAGTTCAAGTTATGATTACTCTCACTCATATCAGTGCTCAATACTACTCCTAAAATAACTTTTATAATGTTCATAACTTCACGAGTAAGACTTGTCAAAATGCCTTCTTAATCTTTTGGGACTTAGCCCAACTTTAGCATTTCCTAAACTTTTCTCAACTGGTCTCTTTTCTTTGACTAAAAATAGTATCGTTATAGTTATCTCAAAAACACATATGCATTACTCAACTATCTTACAAAATGCAAACTTTAAATACTTCTTAGACTTAACTCAAACTGTAAACTTTATAACTTTTCATGAAATAGATATAGGGTTCTCATAATTTCAACCATAACTATAAATCTTGTCTCAATATTTTAAGATGATAATAAAATCAGCAAAAGTCATGATTCTTATCAAGAAAAATGCATGAACAATATTTTGATGAAATTCACTAATAATGGAGGAAACTTTGATCACAACTCATAATTATGATCTTGGATAGAAACTAGTAGTTAAGGATACTAAAATAATAAAATAATTTTTGGAGGGCCTTACATACCTTAGATACCTTAGAGATCAGTTCTTGAAAGAATTGAAGAAGATTCTTGAATTCTTGACTTGGAATCTTTAGAGTTCTTGACGAAGAAGCCTGATTCTTAAAAAGGAAGAATCAAGAATTCCTTTCTTCGAATTCTTGAATTCGTTTCTTAAAACCCTAGATTAGATTTAAAATTCTTTTAGGGATTCTTGAATAGTTGAAGAAATTCAAATTGGGTAGATTGAAATCTATGATGAATAACATACCTTGAGGATGAAACTTGAAAGAAAATCCTAACTTGATGACTTTCTTGATGATTCTTGAGCATTCGTGTTTAAGAGTGAAGAAGAGGGGTTTTTATTATAAAAACTGATGTTTTGGGCATTATAGGACCTTAAATATACCCCCAAAGGTATAAGGATAAAAATACCCTCAAAATATAAAGAAAAAACATCATTAACTTATCCAGTAAGGGTCCGCGTCAGGTCCGCGATACGCTTCGGGCGCGGACCTTCAGATAGCTCTATAACCCTACACTAAAATGGTCATAACTTTCTACTCTGAACTTAGATTAACACGAAATTGGATAGTTGGAAAGCTAATTCGAATATCTTTGATTTAATATATTATGGGTTATCTAAATCATTATATTTTAGGAGATATGGTCACTTGAAATTGGACCTTCTATCGACTCATACGAAAACTTAGTTGCTATAAATTCTTTGGACTTGGCTTGACTTAAAAGTTCCCTTATACTTGTTTATTGACTTAGGAGGGGTTTAGGAATGACCACGTGCCCTTCTCTAATTACAAGAATAATTTGATCTTGAAATATCATGTCCGCGTAGCACCTGGGGTGCGGACATGTGTATTTCGCAAATTTCTCAGAATACGTTCTTTCCAGGAAGTTTAAGAAAAATCCCAAATGTAGGTCCGCACCCTGGGCGCACACTCACACTGTTCCGAATTTAATTATAAAAATTATTTTCTGACTCAGTTGCTCTAAAATCGGGTCGAGACCATTTTTTCGCTCCAATTTTTTGTGCTGATCGTAAATTTGGTCTCGGATATTCCATTGGAGCTTGATAAGATGCATTGTGCGTACGGTTCCATTCTAGGGGTATTTCGATAATATCACGGGATGTTATATAATCACCTATAAAAGTCATTCTCAATGATAATATTTCCTAGTAATAATCAAGTTTTTTGGAGTTGATCTTTGATGATTTTGATATACCGGCTAAAATATTTGAATAAACGATGATGTTGTTATAGAGAAATTTGACTATGTTTACCTTTTAAGACCTCCCAAACTTCTGCTTCCAAGTACAAGTGAATCAAGCTTGAGATGATCAACAGCATCACAAAGTTTCTCTCTTCGATCTCCCAGTACACTTTTGACACTACTGTCACCTATCTTTTTTTTCAATATTAATAATTAACTCTACAATCTTAAAAATAAATAAAATACATAAACTTTTTATCCGTTTAAATTATTAGATGAATTGTCACATTCATCGACTATCTAAATGAAAGTTCAAAAGGATACGTATCATTGATTAAATCATCATGATCGAATTAGACGAATCAAAGAACAACTAATACTTGCATTAGCATAAACTATCTATGTTACCATCCTTGAGCAAGGTGCGACCCCTCTAGGATAATCCAAATAAATATGAGATATTCTATGTTGAACTCAAAATGCAAAGAGAAAAACAACAATTCTGTCAGACCCTTGACTCGATGGTTCGAGCGTCTCGGGCTTGGCTAGTGATTTACCTGATGAACCTAGCCAAGATCCCAGGACTTCAGTCAAGATAAAGTTCAATTGAAGGAAGACCTTGGCATGGGTGTGGCTAGGGCATGCAAGGCAGGATGTGACTAAGGCATGACAAGGGCTGGGTAAGCTAAGGTAAGGCAAGGCTATGATGTGGAAAGGTCATGGCTAAACAAATTAGGGCTAAGGGCTGGGCAAGGCCAATGGTGCAAGAAGCTGGACCACAATGGCAAGCCGTGCGGGGCAGGACCTAGGCATAGCACAGGCATGCAGGGTAGATGTGAATTTGGCGCCAAGGGCCAGACATTGGTGCCAAGATTTGAAGGCTAGATGTTTGTGCCATGCACATACGTGGGAAGTTGGCTGTTGAGGGAGTTTCTACCCATTTTTGATGACATGTTAGCAAGTCTGGGTAATGTTTGTTATTTGAATTTGAATTTTGCCTATCAGTTGGGGATGCCAACTAATTTGGCAGGCACATGGCTAGCACATGACTAGGCATGTTGTGGCCTATTTAAAGGCGTAGACAGTCAGTCTAGGCGGCAGTGTTGGCTTGGACGAATTTTGTAGGCTAAGTGTTGTGTGTTTCCTTTGTTAACACGAGTTGAATAACAAGATTGAGACTTGTTCCTGTGCATGCTTGTGTTCTTAATTTCACAGTTTTGTTTGTGTTGAAAGTTGATCAAACTGGGCAAAAAAGTAGCTGAGTCTAAGTGAGTTAGGCTGCCAAGTGGGCTAGATTGCAAGGGTTGAACCAATTACAAATTCCTCTGTTCCTTTTTAGTTATTGTGTAGTATTTTTCGAAAGTCAATTTAACTAATTTTTAAACCTTAATTACATTTACTTAATTTAATATTTTAAATTATATAAAAATATTATAAATGATTCTTTTTAATAAAAATATATTTAAAATATTAATTAAAATTCATATCATCTGACACTCGAAAAAGAAACTTCGGGTAACTCCTAGAAAGAGAAATTATATTAACTAAAAATAAATGGAGAGGGATGAGTGAATTATTGATCACCTTTTTGAGCTTGGAAACAGGATCAAGCATATCAAGAACCTCTTTATCAGGATTTAATACAAAATACTTGGACACATTAATCTCCTTAAATTCATCGAACGTATCAAAGCTGCAAAATATTAAAAAATTTAAAAAGTTAAAAATAAGAAAAATCAACAACAAATATTTTTAGTCAATTGTTTTTTTTTTGGTCCCATTTTATGTGAGACCTTTTGAAATGATTTTTAAGAAAAAATGATAAACTTTTAAAACTTGTAATCTAAAATAACTAAAAAGATAAACTTTTAATACTGAATCGTTTCATAAAGACTTATAATAAGATGATATTAAACAACAATCCTCAATATAATCTTAAAGTTTAAAAGGGTGGGGCCACTCTAATCTTGTGAAAATAGAGAAATTATTTTCTGCTACTCAAAATTAATTAATTAATTACAACAAAAAATAAGAACATATGTCAAATCAAACAACAAGAACATATGTGAAATCAAACAACAATAACAACAACAAAGATCAAAATTATTTTTGATAGATGCTCGACTCGAGAATTAATTGATTACAATGAAATAAACTAAAAAAGAAAAACATTGACTTACGTGATCCGGTGTCTTCAAAGAGTTGTTTGCCAGTATACATATAAAAGAGAATGTTAAAGCCGATGATGTGGCGCTCTCTTAAGCCATCATTTATATTTGTTCATTTTGCGGACTTTTTCCTCATTTTTAAATTATAGGAAAAGTTCTTCTTTTTTGAATGAAAATGAATAGTCACTTTATAAAAAACAAAACAAAACAGCCTTTCTTGAGAACACATCCTTTTGGCCTGCTTCCATCTAACCTTAGACGTTCTTCACTTTATCATTTTCCTCTTTCTTCTCCCTACAGACCATGTAAATTTTTTTTTTTGCCAATTTTTTTCATTTTTAAATTATAAAAAAGCTTCTTCTTTTTAAATGAAAATTAATGTCACGACCCCGTCCCCATCATGATGGCGTCTGCTAGATCCCACCTACAGGCAGGCCAATTACCCAACCCAAGTTACCTGGTTCTGCCAAGTCACAATCATGACCAAAATGGTAACATAAATAACCGAAACCTACCCAAAACTTGGAAGTCAACTTTACAAATCTACATTACATTCAAAGACATATCATATACATATATTAATAATCATAATAAAACACAAAATAAGAGTGCACTTATGAATACATAACTCTACTATACAAGGCTAATATCAAAAAGCAAAAGACGACCATCACAAGGAAGGAGAATGTGACGAAGCCCGAGCTGCTGGTGCTCACCCAAAAGAAGTCTCCTGTGCGCTCTCAAATCCCCAACTCAATAATCACAACCCACACCTAGACCTGCACCATGGGAAGATGTAGAAATGTAAGGGATAAGTACTAAAAAGAGGCACCCAGTAGGCATCATTGGCCGACTAAGTGAAATGCAATAAATCCAAAAGAGTCAAATATAAAGAACTGCAACAGGTCTAGCTAAGTCGGAACTCAAATCAAGGAGACAACATGTTTGGAAACTCTCAGACATAACTGGGCCAACCATGGAGATGAACAATGATAACCTAAACCAACCCAAGTGACGAACATCGATACCAACTAACAAAAACTGTGTAGGCTCATACCACACTTGCCCCTAATTGAGGCATAGTGTTGTACACAGGTGCAAGACCCTAATATCTATGCATGTACGCAAATGGGGCCCCCATAAGCTCAGAAGGTAAACCTGTGCGTAATTGATCAACTGAGTCACAATAGAACCCAACTTAGAATATCACATGATCATAGGTAAGTTGTATATGGGTGTAAGGCCCTAGTGTCTAAGCCTGAATGGCCCCGGAGCCCCCATAAGCCCAGGAGGCACACCCACACACAATCAAGGTATGAATAGCGGTGTGGATCCACAGGTAAGAAATCATGAGGCCTTGCCCTAACAATCAGATGTCATATGGGTCCTCGACCCTATGTTGGCACGTGGCACTCGATCCAAAATATGCATGCATAATGGTGGGACGTATCCCCCGCGTGAGAAATAATCCCCCCTCACATAAACAAATATGTCTCATCTCAGAATGTCTATCACGGGGCCTCGCCCCCTGATTGAATCAGTGGGGTCCTCAACCCAAAATATGATCAACGAGGTCCATGACCCGTAATCAATCGAGTCTCATACCCAAAAAAATTAGTGTGTCATATCTCTCTCTTAACAAAGTATAGTGTCTCAAACCTAGAGTCAACCAAATCTCAATCAACGCTCGATCCTCAAAATCTACATTCACCACCTGGCATCATAGTCACGACCACTGAGACATTGATCTTGGGGAGTGTCACCCCGAACTCAGACTCATCAGACATGACCACCAGCGCTCAAATAACGATGGGGAGCATCATTTGGGACTCAAGATATCAATCAATCACTTACTCTACCAGTATATTTGGATCCAAAACTCTAAAGTCATGTCATGTCCAGAGTGAACATAGGTGATAACCGATTAACCTAGGTATCCCATAATCTTAATCCAACCTATACAATAGTACTTTTACCTCTCTCATATATAATGAATATCCTAGCTCAGATGGAGAGAACTAGTGTCCAACAACCATCACCAGTGCATCGAAGCATTTGTGTAACACAAATCACTACAGAGTCATTCCCAATAAAGGCCAAGCATACCATAATCTCATCAATCATAAGTACCAAAGTGAACATAGATAATCACGGTGAAAGTATCTTGGACAACCTAATCCAGCAAAGTCATTTCTATACTTGAATTAGGCTATATTATGACATATAATCAATAGAAAGTCTCCTAGTCAACATATCTTAGCAGCAACAGGTGCTACACACTCATAAAAGTATGAGTCAATTCAGAACACATGCCTGTCCTCGGGCACTAGCCCATATTAAGCCCCTCCGAGGCCCTTTCTCTATGTAAAATAACTCATAGGGCAGCGTCAGTAAAACCTAGCTAATTTCCCAGAGGTTAGACGATAAGAAGGATGACACCCACTAAAATCGTATTGCAAGCCAACTGTCATATTGCGATATCTCTGTCATTTCTCAACGAAATCAAGTAAAATTTGTGTCTAAATTATTCTATGTTCCGAGAGAAACACTATGGTATGCTAGGTGTTTGCTAAATTTTTTCTGGTTTTTGAGAATTTTTACCTAGAATGTTTTGAAAAGTATTATTTTTCGATAAAGTTTTTAAATTTATTTTTGGGACTTGGTCTTCTAGGATTCGTTTTGGGCCGAACTTTTGGATATGGACTTGGGATGGTGTGGGGATCATTTTATGGGGATTAGTTTGGTATTTTGGGTGTGGGCCCTGATTTTTTTCATTTTAGTCATAATTAATGTAATTTCACCCGTTTCTTGAGATTTTACAGCCAAATCAACCATAATGATTTTGTGACTTATTTCTTGGCAGCTGATCAACATCTGGAAGCAATTTATAGTGTAAAACCTTGGCTGGATAAGTTCATGATGTGAAACGTCATCTGCCAAGTAGGCTAGGCTTCCTCTAAGCCTTAGACTTGGTGGAAATGCATGCATATTTGAGATGGAATATGTAGTAATATACTATTTATGGATTGCATTATGGAGAATATGCTGTATATGGTTGTATGTGATCTATGTGTTGTGTATATATGATGTTATGGAATGGTAACGTACTTAGTACATTATCTCGTACTGACATCCCTTACAGGGGACCTGCATTTCATGCCGCAGGTACAGGTGTTAGTAGATCTCCCTAGTAGGAGTACAGGATATTCAGCTGCTGTCACCAAGATCCAGGTCGCTTTGGGGCTTTGTATATGTCTAGAGCTTATGTGTTTTTATTACACAGTTCATTGAGTCGGGGCCTGTCCCTACCCTTATCAGATTAGAGTCTTTTTAGACTATGTAAATTAAAGTGCGGTCATGTCTAGTACTTTAAATACTATGGCCCCAACGACCTAGTCATATGCATTTCCTTTTGGCTAGTTATCACTATTTATCTGCTTAAAGGCATGTCAAAGGTATAAATCTCTTATAATACGTATAGAAAGCACAAAGATACAGGTTGGTTCTCCCGAACCTTATCAGCTACGGGTGCCAGTCCACCCTAATGGGACTTGGGGCGTGACAGAAGTGGTATCAGAGCGGGTCGTCCTAGGGTGTCTACAAAGCCGTGTCTATGTAGAATCTTGTTTATCGATGTGTTGTGCACCACATTTATAAGCAGGAGTTTACGTGGCATTTAGGAGTTGTTACTTTCTTTCCATTCTTTAGATCGTGCCATAAAGTCAAGTGTTATATGTGCATTATATCTAATTCTAAATTATTTTGTAAAGAAAGTATGCCAGAAACAAGGCAGAATAAAGGTAAAGCGAAGGGAATAGAAGTGGTGGTTGGTATACCTAGCCAAGTGAGACAACGAGATGAGATTCGAGAGGAGTCTTTGTCACAGACATCTCCAACTCCTCCAGTTCCTGATGAACCCGAGAGTAGTGAAATACCCCCAGATCCACCTACTGATGCTACCGTGCAGGATCTGAGAAATGTAGTCCAATTATTGACCCGTATAGTTGCTGGTCAAGGTCAAAGGCCGGAAGGTCTAGTTATGGGCACCAGTAGTACAAATAGGGAAGCTGGCACAAGGATACATGATTTTCTTAATTTGGACCCCCAACATTCACTGGGTCAGATCCTAATGAAGACCCCTAGGACTTTATTGATCAGATTTAGCATACTTTAGATGTTATGCACGTGAGTGGTACAAAAGCAGTCGAGTTAGCGACATATAGGCTGATGGGTGTGGCTATATTATGGTATGAAGCTTGGAAATAAGTATAGATGCACCTCCAACTACCTGGAAAGAGTCCAGAGAGGCATTTCTTGACCATTATTTGCCATTAGAGATCCGAGAGGCCCATGCAGATCAGTTCCTAAATCTTCACCAAGGGAATATGAGTGTGAGGGAGTATAGCCTCCAAATTAATTCCCTGGAAAGGAATGCTCCTAATGTAGTTGCTACAATGGCAGACAGAGTTCACCAATATGTAGATAAGTTGGATACATATCTGGTCAGAGACTGTACCATTGCTTCCTTGAACAAAGATATGGACATAGCGAGAATGCAGGCTTTCACACAAAAATTGGAGGATCAGAGGTAGAGGAGAAGGACACAAGAGATAGAAAGGGGGCAGGCCAAAAAAGCCAGATCTACAAGGCTGTTTACACCACCCCAAAGTGATCTTAGGCCTCGGTTTTCTAATAGACCACCTAGGCCATCATCCTCCTACTCTACAGCCAGTGCTCCATCACAACTTCAAGGGCCTATAAGTAATCAGTTTGGTCAACGAGGAAAAGGGCAAGGTTCCCAGACAATGGGTTATTCGGTAGGCCAACCAATGATTCCTAGACAACCTTGTAAATAGTGTGGAAGGAGTCATCCAGGTATATGTCATGTTGGGATAAATATTTGTTATTGGTGTGGTGCGCCAGGGCACATGATAAGAGATTGCCCGAGGAGACGTATGGGTGGTATAACACGATCTACTGGGTCAGCTGTTGCATCATCATCATCAGTTCCTCCAGTAGGTATGGGTCAACAAGCATCTATGGGTCATGGTAGAGGTGTTAGAGGGACAGCAAGCTCTAGCAGGGTCCAGAATCACACTTATGCACTGGGGAGTCGGCATAATTTGGAATCTTTACTTGATGTGGTCACAGGTACATTGTCCATCTTTTCACATAGTGTATATGCATTAATTGACCCTGGTTCTACACTATCATACATCACTCCACTAGTTGCTAGGAAGCTTAAGAGAACAACCAAATTATTAAACAAACCATTTGAAGTGTCTACACCAATCGGTGAATCTATTACGGCTAGAAGGGTTTATTATGACTGTGTAGTAATTGTTTATGACCGTGACATATTGGCTTACCTTATTGAGCTATAAATGGTGGAATTTGATGTTATAATGGGTATGGATTAGTTAGCTTCTTGTTATGCCGCTGTGGATTGCCGAACTAAGAAAGTGTATTTTTACTTTCCAAATGAGGCAGTTCTTGAATGGAAAGGCAATGTTGGGGCACCAAAGGGGAAGTTTATCTCTTACTTTAAGGCCAGAAAGATGATATCCAAGGGGTATATATGTCATTTAGTTAGATCAAGGGATATGGAGACAGAATCACCAACTCTTCAGTCAGTTCTAGTAGTGAATGAATTTGTTGATGTGTTCCTTGGAGAACTCTCAGGATTACCTATTGAACGAGGAATAGATTTTGGTATTGACTTACTTCCAGGCACTCAACCTATTTCTATCCCTCCATATAGAATGGCCCCAACAGCACTGTGTGAATTAAAAGAGCAGTTAAAAGATTTACTGGATAAGGTTTTTATGAGACCTAGTGTGTCCCCTTGGGGTGCACCAGTGTTATTTGTACGCAAAAAGGATGACACCTTGAGAATGTGTATTGACTATCGACAATTGAATAAGGTGACAATTAAGAATAAATATCACCTCCCCAGGATTAATGACTTATTTGATTAGTTACAGGGTGCCAAATACTTTTCAAAAATTGATTTAAGATCAGGTTATCACCAAATGAGGGTGAAGGAGCAAGACATACCCAAGACATCTTTCAAAATGCGCTATGGTCACTTTGAATTTCTTGTTGTGTCATTTGGACTAACGAATGCACCAACAGTTTTTATGGATCTGATGAACAGGGTATTCAAACCATTCTTGGATGTCTTTG
>JAABOM020131340.1:0-21039 GCA_011800125.2 Solanum clarkiae
ATTAATTAACCTAATTATATTAATCTGTAACATTTATTTTTAAACTAATATATTTTAAATTTAATATAATTTGAATCATATTATATAATTCATATTCTAATAATTTTTATATGATTACAAATGCCTCCTATTTCAAGTATCATCAAAATATTTTATTTTTTCTTTAAAGATTAGACTTGAAGTATTAATTTTGATATCTTAATTTCCATATTATTGATATAAATATGGACTTTAAATTACCTAACTTTTTTTTTGTTACACGGCACTTTTCCCTTTGAATGGACTTTGACCCCTTTTGGTGCTTTTAATGCAAAACATTTTTTTGTTTCTTTTGCATGGTTTGCCACCTAATCTTTTTAGGATTCAAAGTGTCTAACCATCCTAATCCTTTTAGGATAAAGACTAACACCCCTGTTGCAAATACTTAAGGGGATAATTCATTTTTTTTTTAAAAAAAAACAATGTAAACGTGCACCCCTCAACTTCGTTCATAATAATGCAAAAGTTACCGCCGCCATATAATTTCACATCCCAATTCTTTTAGGATTCAAATACTCCTACTGATCATCTGTCCCTTTAGGAGTTAACTTCTACCATACTTCTCTATGAATAGTCTCATATTTTCAAAAGAAGCATTGTTCAGAGATCGTGCGAATTGCTCGTCTGCTTGAGATTTCAGGAAATTTTCTTTATCTCAATTTTTTTAATCATCATGTATTTCATATGAAAGTGACTAAAATAAATATATACATGTATTTAATTCATCAAGAAATAACTTCTTTGGTTGATGAATCATTGTTTTTCTTAATCACGTGGATATTTTATATTTCATATGAAAGTGACAAAAAAAAAAGAATATACATGGATTTAATTCACCAAGAAATAACTTCTTTGTTTAATGAGCCATCTCTTTCTTTCTTCCTTTTTTTTAATCACATGAGTATCTTGTATTTTATATAAAAGTGACTTAAAAAGAATATACATGGATTTAATTCACCAAGAAATAACTTCTTTGTTTGATGAACAGTCTCTCCTTTTTTTTTTAATCACATGGGTATCTTGTATTTCATATGACAGTGACTAAAAAAAGAATATATATGGATTTAATTCACCAAGAAATAGTTTCTTTGGTTGATGAATCATATTTTCTTTCTCTTAATCACATGCTCCCAAAAAAATCTTTATTTTTTTTATCCTTTTTGTGAAAAGAATAAAATAAAATACTTACAAACAAAATAGATGCTTTTTTTTTCTTTGTAATAAAGAGTCCATTATTATTGTATCTCCTTGTCAACTTAGTCCCCAATTTTCTTTTGTTGTAGGGTCATAATTGAAGATTCTTATTATTACAAGAATTTGGTCTTGAGGTGTGAAGGGATGAATCCGCATTCCCCCACTTTAAGCAAGGTAATTTCATGGTAGTTTTTATCGCGCAAACGAATGAATATGCATTCCAGGCTTAAGAACAAGGTAACTTTATGGTAGTTCTTATCACGCAAAGGAATGGATACGCATTTCCGCTTTAAGAATAAAGTAACTTTTGTGGTAGTTCTTATCGCGCAAAGGAATGGATACTCATTCCCACCTTAAGAACAAGGTAACTTTACGGTAGTCCTTATTGCGCAAAGGAATGGATTCTCATTCCCGCCTTAAGAATAAGGTAACTTTATGGTAGTTCTTATCACGCAAAGGAATGGATACGCATTCCCGCCTTAAGGATAAGGCAACTTTTTGGTAGTTCTTATCGCGCAAAAGAATGGATACGCATTCCTTCCTTAAAAATAAGGTAACTTTATGGTAGTTCTTGTTACACAAAGGAACAGATATGCATTCCCGCCTTAAGAACAACAATTTGAAAAGATCCTTATGGCGAGAAGGAATGGATACGTATTCCCACCTTAAGAATGACAAATTAAAGACTTTAACTTGTAAACTTTGATATTTTATTGAAGTTCGCACACTTAGTGGCTTTGAACAACCATGGTGGATTTTAAACATCAATTTGAAGACTTGAAGGATTGAAGGATTTGAAGGCTTCAACTGACCTAAATACTTGAATAATTTGCATATTTGGAAGATTTAAAAACTTCAACATGTATACTTAGAAGATTTGAAGTCTGCAACTGACAGATTTGAAGAATTTGAAGACTTCAATTTTGCAAACTTGATAGACTTGAAGACTTCAACTTGCATACTTGAAGAATTTTAGGACTCCAGCTTGCATACTTGAAGAATTTGAAGACTCCAGCTTGCATACTTGAAGAATTTGAGGACTCCAGCTTGCATACTTGAAGAATTTGAAGACTTCATCTTGTGTGCTTAAAAGATCTGAAGACTTCAATTTGCATACTTTGGAGGATTTGAAGGCTTCAGCTGGTGTACTTGGAGACTTGCAAACTTCAACTAGTGTACTTGGAGGATTTGAAGACTTCGTCCCATGTACTTGTAGAATTTGAAGACTTCAAATTCATACTTTGAGAGATAGGAAGACTTCAAGTTACAAACTTAGAGAATTTGCAGACTCTAACTTGCATATTTGGAGTATTTGAAGACTTCAAGTACGCTGTTGAGGAAGCTCATATTTCATAGGGTTTGCCCCTATTGAGTCACCACCATTTGGTATTAGTCCAGAGTTTGATGAAAGGTATTCATAGCTTTAACATTCATGTTAAGAGATTAAGTGGGCACATGTGATTTTTTGAACACTCATGCAACTGAAGTTAGAATATAATTCCAAGCGCCTATGTACCTCAATAAAGACGATCAAGTCACAACGTAGTTCTGGGAGAGTGAGTGTTTTTTTTTGGTGTGACGTACATAGTTTATATTCTTGTGGGCCAGGAGTAAAATACAATCTATACTCGTACATCATGGAGCATCATCTCACTTCAGGGGCAGTACCTCTTAAGGAATTTTGCATTTATGGGACCAATCCTTACACCATCCGCATCAGCAAGTTTGTATGCACCATTTGAATACGCTTCTTATACTATATATGGTCCATCCCACTTCGAGGTGAATTTGCCCCTAGATATATGTGAAGTGCTAATGTGTCTCTTTACTGCGAGGACTTGGTCTCCAACTTGAAAGCCCTCAAGAGAACCTTTTTGCTAAAAGCATGAGATAGACGAGCTTGATAGCATTCAAGATTTTGTTGAGCTTTGAGCCTCTTTTTCATCTAGCGCTTCTAACGTCGAGAGACGTAGTCGAGCGTTCTCTTCTTTGGTAAGTCCCTCTTGAATAGCAAGTCTCAAAGAATGTATCTGTCGCTGAAGTGGCATGACTACTTCAACTCTAAAAGCAAGCGAATATGGGGTTGCTTGAGTTAGTGTGCGATATGTTGTCCTATATGCCCACAAAGCCTCTTCCATTCTTTCATGCTAGTCTCATTATGGACTTGGAGACTACTTTCTTTTGGAGATTGCATAGAGTCTTATTGAATGGTCCAGCAAGACCATTGGCGGAAGCATGGTACATAGAGGATCTGCGCTGCTTGATGCCAAAAAGATCACAAATCTTATTCATCAATTTGTTATCAAACGACTTGCCATTGCCAGTTATTATGTATCGAGGAATACCGAATCGGTATATGATATTCACTTGAATAAGTTTGCAACATTCTCCTTCTTTACTTCTTTGAGAGCGACAACTTTAGCCCATTTTGAGAAGTAATCTGTTGCAGCCAAGATATATAGGTGTCCACCAGAAGATTTTGGGAGTGGTCCAACTACATCCAATCCCCAAGCATCGAAGGTCCAAGATGTAATAGTCGGGTGTAAGACTTCAGGCGGTTGATGTATGAAATTCGCATGGAATTAACAAGCTTCGCACCTTCGAGCATAATTCAAGCAATCTTTTACCATGGTTGGTCAATAATACCCCATTCTCTTTATGTGAAACTGGAGCTTTAGTCCAGATTGATGTGATCCACATAATCCTGAGTGTGCTTCTTGTAGAGCTTGACTTGCTTCTTCCTCTCCCAGACATCGGATGAGTACCCCCTCAAATGATCTTCTATATATTGTGTCCTTATAGTAAAGGAAACGAGGTGCACGATGACGGATGTCAGTCTTTCTTTTGGCATCTTCTGGGACTATCCCGCTACATAAATAGTCGATGATAGCTTGTCTCTAGTCCTCTCGGTTGACTTCAGAAACTGCAACGAGATGCTCAAGCTTATCCTCTATATGTTCATATTCATCCAAATGTGCTACTACCCATTGTTGGCAGATAGTAACTTGCGTTTGATCTGGAAGAGTTAGAGTTGAAGCTAGAGCAACTAAGATATCAGCTGTTTTATTTTTCTTTCTCGGCACATGTTGGAGGGTTACTTCTCCAAGCCATCCTATTAACTTTTGAGCATAATAGTGATATGGGCGTAGTTCGGGCTTTCCTCATAAGTTCCCAAAAGTTGTTTAATCACTAGTTGAGAATCACTAAAGACTTGCAGTTGCAATTGTTTCATGCCGACAGCCATTTCAAGACTAAGTATAAATGCTTGATATTCTGTAACATTATTAGAGTAGCGTTGTTTCAATGTGAAAAAGAATGGTAGGACCTCTCCTTGTGAAGTGACAAACACCACTCTAGTGCTAGCTCCGCCATGATGTGCAGTCCCATCAAAGTACATCTTCAAAGGAGGTTGTATTTCAATAGCCGTATCTTCATAAAGGAGCTCATCAGTTAGCTCCCAATCATATGGTATCGGATGATCTGCCAAGAAGTATCCTAATGCTTGCCATTTACTGCTTTTTGAGGGACTTACACAATCTCAAATTGTTGGAATTGGAGATACCACCTTGCAAGTTGGTTGCTGAGGACTAGTTTCAACTTGACCAACTTGATGAGATTCACTTTAGATATGAGACGAACAACAACAACTTGAAAATAATGCTTCATCTTTTGAATTGAGAAGACTATAGACAAACATAACTTTTCGATCGGCGAATAATTCAGCTCATTTGGTGTCATCATTTTGCTCAAGTAGTAGATGGAGTTTTCTTTGCCTTTGCTATTATCTTAAGCTAATAGGGCTCCAACAGACCTTTCTTGTGCTGCAATGTAGAGTATCAATGACTTTCCAGGTATAGGGGCTGCTAGAACTAGAGGGTTTGCAAGATATGCTTTGATACTTTCAAAAGTTTCACTATATTTTTGGTCCCACTTAAAAGGAACACTCTTCTTCATAAGATGACTGAATGGTTGGCATCTTCCAGCTAGATTTGAAATAAACCTCCTCAGGTAAGCTAACTTTCCTTGAAGGCTTTTTAACTCATGAATGTCTCGAGGCTAGGGCATCTTCAAGATGGCATCAAATTTAGATTGATCAATCTCGATCCCTCGATGTCACACAATAAAGCCAAGAAATTTGTCAGAAGTAACCCCAAAGGCACATTTCAATGGATTCATCCTTAGCGGATATCTTCGGAGCAATTCAAACACCATTCTTAAGTCTTTCAAATGGTCACCCCTCTTTCTCGACTTCACCACCAAGTCATCAACATAACATTCAACATTTTTATGTAGTAAGTCATCAAATATATTCTGCATAGCTCTTTGATATGTGGCACCAACATTTTTTAGACCAAAAGGCATCACTTTGTAGTAATAGATAGCTTTAGGGGTGCGAAATGCAGTGAGTTCTTCATCCTTCGGTGACATTTGGATTTGGTTATAACCAGAAGAACCATCCATGAATGACATTACCTCATAACCAATTGTAGCATCAATCACTAGCTCTGGAATAGGCAGTGGGGACTCATCTTTAGGGCATGCATTGTTAAGATCTCTGAAGTCAACACAAAATCGAATTTGTCCATTCTTCTTCCTCACAGGAACAATGCTTGAAATCCAGGTGGGGTATTTAACTTCACGAATGAATCCTACCTCAATGAGCTTGTTGACTTCATTCTCGATCAATGGGACCAACTCTGGCCTAAAACATTTTTGGGCCTGCTTCACAGGACGAGTACCATTCTTGACTGCTAATTGGTGGACCTCTATTTTAGGATTTAAGCCAGACATTTCCTTGTAACTCCAAGCGAAGACATCCTTGTACTCTTTGAGTAGATTCATATAAGCAATTTCTTCCTCAACTTCTATAAAAGCACTTAAGTAAGTTGGCCTTGGGTCTTCATCAGTGCCAAGGTTAACTTCCTATAAAGTATCTATCGTGGCTTTCACTCCTTCTTCCAGTTCTGGTGGAGCATCTCCAGCATCTTCTTCCTCTTGTGGATCATTCTCACTAACAGATATGCGGTAACACCCAACAATGTATTCTGATCCTCCATCAACCTTTACTTGAGATGAGGTATTGAGCTCACTCAGAGTTGCAATATGATATAAGGAGCCTACACTTTCTTCATCTTCCTCACGATCTTTGGTGTAAATCATGGTATGAGTCTTTGTATTTAATACCTCTCCTTGTGAAACCATGAGTTCCACTTTTCGCTTCATCCTAGAGGGAATCGTGCTTTGGACATCCTTTTGGATAAGCGGAGCAAGTGTTGTCACCTTTAGGTAACTTCTTCAATACTTCTTGCTTTCTTTCTTCAATTTCCCAACCTTTCAAACACAGAAGTTCTCGTAGTGGGTTTTCCAAGTTGATCGAAGACAAAAAGCCTTTTGTTAGAAGAAGAAGACTCATCTTTGATGGTGATGTAATTGTTACTTGCTTTTCTTATGGAAGTACGGACTAGAAAGGGTTGGCTATATCCCAAACCTTCACGTGCTTTCCTGGTGACATCATCTGATAGGAGTTTCCCTAATTTAGACAGCTCATTAGGGTTGTATCTAGCCTTTGCAAGTAACTTGTAAGCATTTGGATCAAATCCCTTTGTACGTTTCGTAGGGAGTGACATATCTTGAGGTGGATTTGCACCACAAACTCTCCTAGCAACTTTGAAGAAAAATTGATTGCATCAATGCATTTGATAGGAAAAGTTAGCCCTCCCAGCACATTCCCTGAGCATCAGATGATTGACTAGCCTCTTTCTTTACCTTCGGAATATAGCGGGGTACAAAAGTTGGCTTCTTTTTCGAGGACATGATTTTCCCTTTATCTGGAAAAAACTTCAACTCTCTTATACTGTCCTTGACCTTTCCAACCACCACATCATTTCTTTTTCTTACAAGCACATTGGACTTGGTCGATTTGACATCATTGAGTTTTGGTTCCTTTACAATGTAATTCTCCAGATAGAATTTTGCATCAGCAAAGTGTGACTCAACTTCAATGAAAGGATTATCATCAGCAACTATTTTTCTTTCAATTCAATGTTGGAGATACTTCAAACAGTGGTAGTAAGAGGATGGGATAGTTTTGTTCTCATGCACCCAAGGTCTACCAAGCAATATATTGTATGAAATCTTTGCATGGATCAGATGCATCCATGCACTAGTTTGCAAATCACCAATATGGATTTCTAACTTAATGGAGCCTATAGACCTCTACACTCCTTGGTTTAATCCTTGTATTAATAGATGATTTTTACTAAGTTCCTCAATCGTGATGCCCAGTTCTTTCAATGTATGGATGGGCAGAATGTTAACTCCAGATCTTTCATCAATCAAGATTTTATTTATCCTCTTTTCTAGCACATGAACCACCATGTACGTGAGACGATTATGTAGCTTTTCACCAAGTAGGAGATCATCCTCTGTAAATATAATTTTGTATCACATGCATGTGTTTCTTGAGAAGAGGGTTCTTCAGGTTTCTTAGAGGATAAATGAAACACTTTTGATGAAGTTTTTTACCCATTGCTTCTGTTTCACCCATGGAAGGCATCTTTGATGAACTTTCATCTATTGTTTCTCCTTTGTCAGTGTTAAAACATGATGCCTCGTTGTTTTCTTATACAATTTTGGTATGAAACCAGCTGGGCAAAAACTCTCCAAAAGTCGTAGGATGTCATGCCTTCTGGTAGTGATGCTCTTCCACATTTTCTTTCTTTAGATGAGTGACTAGCTTTTGCTTCCTTGGTCTCCTCATCATCTTTCCCCTGGTTGGTTGCTTATATGATTCTTTTTGTGAACTTGTCTTCTTGTGTCTTTGCCTAGTCACGAGAACTAACCTTCATCATTATCTCTATCGATTTGGATTATATTTGGCTTTAATGACTTCTCTTTTTCATGAATATATATCTGTATTGGGTCAAGCGAGCTAAAAGTGATAGAGATTTGGTTATAACTTGCTTTCTCATCATCAAGGACAATCCTCCCTAGCCAATTGCATGACTTTGTCCTTGAAGATGAAACACTTTTCAAGAGGATGACCTAAAAGTCTATGAAATTTGCAATAGTTTGGATCATCGGTCTTTCCAGCTTCATCGGGTCATTTTATCTCTGATAACTCGATGAGCTTCAGTTCAACCAATTCATCAAATATTTGAGAAATGTTAGAATCCAGAAAGGGGTATTCTTTTTCTTGCATCTCCTTTAAAGTTAACTTTCGATTTGGACGTCCTTGAAAAATTGTCTTTACACTCTGTTTCCTACTCTCCTTTGCAGTAAACTTCGCAGGCGATGGGTTGACATTCATGGATTCCTTGTTATCATTCTTGAGCAAAAATTTGCTCCATTTCTTCAGTTCCTTCTTGTCTTTTCATTTGCGAGGATCATGAACAAGTATTCCGTCTTTTCCAGCAAAAGACTTGCTCAACTCCATATCATGAGCACGAGCCACTAGATCTTTAAAATACATAGATTTGATCCTTTGTAGGATGTATAGAAGTCCCCAGTGCATTCCTTGGATACACATTTCTAATGTAGAAGCTTTACTAAGTCTATCTTTGCAGTTGAGACTTGTGTTCCTCCATCGATTTATGAAGTCAATGACTAGTTCATCCTTTCTTTGGTGAGTATTTGTGAGTTCTACCATACTCACTGTGCACCTTGTGCTATAGAAACGATGGAGAAACTCATGCTCCAATTGCTCCCAACTGTCAATGGAATGAGGCTCAAGATCTATGTACCAGTCAAAGGCATTTCCTTTTAAGGAGCAGACGAATTGTTTGATGAGATGATCTCCATAGGTTCCCAACATTATTACATGTCTCTACAAAGTGTGCAACATACTGCTTTGGATTCCCCTTGCCTTCGAATTGTTGAAATTTGGGAGGTTGATAACTGGCAGCATTCTGAGGCTATCAATCCTTGCAGTGTAAGGCTTGGCATATATATGGGAAGGCTTGGTGGAGGCTTCATACTTGTCTTTAATGGTCCCTTCAATGAACTCCTTTAATTGATCAAGTGGAATCATTCCTTTGGTAGAAACTAGCACCTCCTTGAGAGTTGGCATTTGCTCCGCAGGATTTTCAGTCTCTTGAATCTCGATACCCCTTCTAGGTGCATGGCTAGATTCCCTATCTAATAAGCCATATACCTTATCCATCAACTTATCGATGCGAGATTCTTGGTGTTGTATATGCCTGGTAAGTCCTTCAATCATCTTTGCCAGATTTGCAAGTTGTTCCTCCATGGATGAAGCATTAGTTGTCATCGCTTACATAACTGTTAGAGGCATAGAAGAGTAGCATGGATTATCATGGAAGTTGATCTTCAGACATCTCACACTACGCGATGCTTATGGAAAAGATTCATTGGATATGTCCTGGTCTTTCTTTGCAGTAGAATTCTTGGAACCAGAGATCTCAAGTGGAGCTAAAGTCTCCTTGATCTTCTTAGCAACACTGTTTCCTTCATTTGAAGCATATGTAGAGGACCTTGCTCCCCTTAGAGTTAAAGATCCAAAATCAGGAGTTGGAGTGGACGACACTCATGGTGTTTGTTGTCCTAGTATAGTTGCTGTGCTCCTTATAACAGCTTCAACACTTCAAAAAGTAATATCCAGAATTCCCTCTACTTTAGCGGAGAACTTGGAATTAGCAGCCTTGGAGAAAGTTGATTGGGAGTTTGATCTTCTTGGAAGCCATTTGAATATTCTTTGATTCTTGAAAAGTTAAGATGAGAGGTAGTGATTGTCTCACTGGGCGTGTCAGAATTTGTATGACAATAAAGTTCGCATCTAGAAAATATTATTCAAGGAACAAAAAATATTGCTATAATCGTAGTATTTTATTCAAGGAGTGAGTTCTACAATCTCTATGAATCCTCTGATTTCTTTTCAAATATAATTTCAAGGGCTTTTTAGCTTGTTCTTAAATATTGAAAAACTTGATGGACTTGATCTCGACTTGTATTTGAATTCAAGGGCTTTTGGGCTTGATATTGAATTCGGTGGTCTTGATCTTGATATATGATTTGATGAACTTGAACTTGAACTTGATATGATCCTGTTCTCGAACTTGATCAAGACTTTTACTTGAATCCAAGGGCTTTTGGGCTTGTTCTTGAATTTGGTGATCTTGATCTTGATGCGTTCTTGAACTTGAATGCTTGATTTCTTGATTTCTTGAATTCATCTTATTGCTTGTAGAGAAATCTGCGCGTTTAATCCACAATCTCTCTCTGGCTTCTTGTTAGAATTCTTGATGTCAATTCTGAATTATGAGGACCCCTTTATATAGTTGTAGAATAGACGAGTCATGATAGAATCAGACATTCTTTCGGCCAATCAGATTTAAGGTGACATGATGTAGGAAAAGTGATAAGAATTGGACTCCTTGAGTTATAATAGAATCAGGCTTTTTTTTGGCCAATCAGATTTAACGTGACATGGTGTAGGAAAAGTGATAAGAATATGACTCCTTTCAAGTGACATGACAATATTTTATTGATTGAGGCACATCACTTGTACATGTGACATATTTTCATCGGCCTTTGATTTGATATAGGAATGCCATGTCATTCTGACACATGGAGTGATCCTATTGGTTTCTTTATTTGACTTGGCATGCCACGTTATCCGATACGTGGCATCAAGTGGGCCTCTAGTATAAGGGGCATTAGGCTTAATAAAGTGGGTCATCTTTTGTAGCCCAAATAAATGAGTTTGGGCTTTTACTTAAATTCATATTTTATTGAACTTAATTAATTAACCCAATTATATTAATCCATAACATTTATTTTTTGATTAATATATTTTAAATTTAATATAATTTGAATCATATTATAAAATTTATATTCTAATAAATTTTATATGATTACAGTTATTGTAGTTGTTTATCCTGGAATCCTAGACTATGCTTATATATACCATCTGTGGACAAATGTGCTGAAATGGGCTCACAGTAATAACAACGAGGTAGAAAGTTATTTTTTTGCTTAGCTAAGGCATACACAGTGGAGGATTTTGACAACCTCATGAGTCACATGAAGGACATCAGTCCAAGATGTCACGGCTATTTGATGAAGGCTGATTTTAGTAAGTGGTCGCACACATATTCAACTATAAAGAAGACATGGACGCTAACAAGCAATATTGGCGAGTAGATCAACCACACAATTTTGTCAGGGCATAGACTACCTGTGGTGCCTATGTTAGAATACATAAGAAAAACGATCGAATCATGAAATGATAAAAACAACAAGGGATGAAGGGGGACTACAACAATACTGATAAGTAAATACAATCAAATGTTGTTAGAGAGTGAGAGATTGTCAAATCAAATGACAGTATGCTTATGATTTCTCGATTAAATAATGAACTAACGATGTTCTTTGATATATTATTACACAAAAAAATGTGACCTTTTTTTTCTCCTAGATGTGAGCTTTGACAGAATATCTACACATTGTTACACACGCTAGAAAGAGGTACATTATTTGTTTGCACACAATGATGTGTTCTTGGGGGAAGTTTTAACATGATGAAATTCTTTGTGCATATGCAGTCGCAGCTATTGAATATAGAAACAAATATGTTGAGCACTACTGTTCAATTTACTATAGCATTCAAATTTTCGTGATGCATATACAATACCTATCGATCCATTGCCTTGCGAGAGCAGTTGGGTTTTCCTGACGATGTCATAAATGATGTTGTGCTGCCACCAGACGTAACACGATGACTAGGGAGACCTTCAAATTATGATCGAAAAAAGAATTTTACAAACGTGAAATCCTAAAGAAGCAAGATAACATGCAGTAAATGTAGAAAAATAGGTCATAACAGAAATATTTACACCCATGTTCAGAAAAAAACTGATGCTTTTACCTGAACTAAGTTCTTGTTGGAGGTTAATGTGTTTTGAAACTTTAGATGGAAGGTTTATTATTGGTGTAAAATATGATTGTTAGTTTATATATTTAGCTGCACTGGGTTAGCTGAAATATGGCACTCAGTTTGTAAGGTGCAGTACTTTTGTATGGATGTATATTTTTGCAACTTTTGTTACAAAAAGTAGTACTATTAATTATATTTTGTTTGTGCATTAGTAATTTAATTTAAGTATGGATGAAAAGTTTGGATATCCACAAATGTTATGCTAGGTAGTATTTGGCTTGTTTTTGGTTGAAATATTGTTAAAAAATAGGTCAGAATAAAAGATGACAAGGTCAGTTATAACAAATCGTGGATGTGGCTAGTACAATCAATTTTATACAAACATTTTAACAAAGAAGAAACCAAATGCCTATAGATGGGTTTACTTGTAAGGTTAAATTTTCAAGTCATGCTTGGCATCAGAATTATAAATGCACAACCATTTGGTGGACTTTTGTTCAATATTTGTTTTGGTTGAAATGAAAGAAAGTGATTGAGTACACCAAGTGAATGATCTCCTATTAAACCAATGTGTTAATGTAAAATTGAATAATTTTAGTTTAAATAACAATGAAAATTGTACCGCAAATTTTTAAAATTGCTTCAATAATATGTAAAGTAAAATTAGATATTTTAATGTTGGAGTTAGTTTTTCAAAAAATAAAACAACCAAGAGAATATTGTCTTACCATATGAAAAATAGTAGTATGAGAAAAAACACCGTCAAAAATTAAATTTGAAAAATTTTAACAATGTCAATTTATATGGAAAGGAAAAGTACCAATTTAACAACTTAAAGAGGGAGAATACTGACCATAAAAATCGTTAATATAACCATAGAATATTGAACATTTAAAGTTCAAAAGTTACATCCTTTTGAGTCTTAAAAATGAAGAAGTAGACATCCATAAACTTACGAAAAAATACCATCAAGATTCTTAGAAAAAAAATATAATTTATTTTATAGTTACATATAATGTCTACAACAACAACATACCCCAGTGCCTCAAAAGGCTCCTGCTCATTGAGGGGTGAGGGGGGATCGGATGTACGCATCCTAACCCCTATGTTTAAAAACATAAAGCGGCTGTTTCCAGATGACCCATGAGGAGTGTCGAAAGTTGCATTGACTAACTGCTACTTCACAAATGAAAAAAGCGCAGATAGTTTAAAGAGCCATTTTGCTTTATTCCATCATACTCCAAGGCTAAATCTTCCATCTCGGTACCAACTTCAAAGGACCCACACGATCACTAACTGGAATGCAGTCCTTTGCCTCTATAGGAGCCCAAACTCGACCGACAACCTTGGCAGTGGCTTCACTTTGACTAATAGCTTCTTCCTCCATCTTTCGATTACCATATTATTATAGCAAAGCGTCATACCTCAACCGGAAGAGATGCGGGTCAATGAAACAAGAGAGGATATCCAGTTGGCCTTGGGAGAAATATCAGCATAAGTACATGTATATACGCCACAATCACTGTAAAAGAAAACAATAACTAATAAATTCGACGAGATTGGTACAAGAAAATAAGAAAAGCATCAAATGACAACACCAAAATTCAACAAAAAATAGACTGCCATATTCTCATATAATATCCCCTCGAAATGAAAAATATAGAAGAAAAGGTCGGGTAAAGTGTTCACCAATTTGAGGGGAAAAATATCACACCAACAATCTGCCAAGAAATGCATCAACTAATTAACCAATAGCATGACATTATTTAGTAACATCTGCTACACCAAAAAAATAGGAACAAAATATGAATGAAAAGTTATAACATTACATAATTTAATTTATTTACATTGTTGTTTATTTTTTAAATATTAAACCAACTAATTAACTAATATCATGACATAAGTTGGTAACATGTGTTACAATTAAAAAACAAAGAAATATGGGTGAAACAAAAATCAAAGAGTTAACCAATAATATGACCAAATTAGTGACATATGTTATACCCAAAATACAAGAACAAAAAGATGTCAAATAAATACAGAATTATTAAAAGAAAAAAATTTTAAAAGCTACCCACATAATTACATTATTGGTTGTTTTTCCCAACATTTAACCAACAAGAATACATGGGTTATACCAAATAACAGAAACAAAAAATTGATATAAACAAAAATCAAAATAGTTAAATGTAAAACAAGTTAGTAGTATGAACTAATCAACCAAACTACAACCACACAAAGGTCAGAAACAAATGACAAAGAGTTTACCAACAAGTTTAACAAAACATAAATGTGAAAGCTACATTGTTGTGTATTTTGTTAACATTAAAACAAAAGTTTACCAACACCATTACAATATTACAAATACCAAATAATTAACATGACAAACTTAGTAACATCTCTTATTCCCGAAAAACACTTACATAAATATCTCAAAGAAATACCAATGAGTTAATCAATCCCATAACATAAGTTATTAACGATGTTGCTTATTTATGTAAACATTACAAGAACTCATTAATCAATACGATGACATAAATTACTAACAACACACCAACAATCTAACAACAAACAATGCACCAACAATTTGCACCCATTCCATCTGTATGGGAGAAAAATAAATAACTATCAACAATCACGTTTAAGAATTACACAACCAGACAACACTTTTCAGGTGTCACATAAACCATACTACCAGAATCACCCAAAAAAGAGTAACAAAAATGTATTGAATAGGAAAAACTTACTTGGACTCTCTACGCTGTTGGGGAATATCATCAGCAATCACATAATGGAGAGGGCCCTCAAGTGTCCGATCCATAGATTCCATGTGCTTTTCCCAATCGATGTCACTCTGCTTCCTGTAAAAATCAGTGCTAAGCAAGAACAATGAAATAATCTTAGCAAGCTTCCACATTACATCATTAAAAGCAGCAAAATGCTTCGACCCAATATCAAACAGTGAGTCAAATACATGAATGCTGTAACTGCTAATGCTTATCACAGCCAAAATCCAATGGCACAACTCTGATATGTTGATAGGTATGCAAATATAATTAACAAACTCTCATGGTGTGGTCGCATGTATCTTCAAACCACGAATGTACTAGACAACATCATGGTTGTTGGTAACTACTCGCCTATCTTTCGAACTTTTCAATCAACAATCATGTATTTGTTCAACCCAACGAATGAAAAAAGAATCCATAAATGTAACTCTGATTTCATTACCAAGGCCATGCTTCATCTCTTTTCTTAGGTAGTACATTATTACATGGACATGCTGAATTAAAATGAATGCTTGACAAATCAATTTATGAGATATAATAATTAAGTAAAAAAATCACTGCAGAATGGATATATTTTTAATATTTATCGAATCATTCCTTGGTCGTCCTTTTTTAACCAGGTCATAGAACCAATTCATCCGTTCTACTCTGTCAACCCCAAAGTCAAGGGGGGTGTTGATCTTGTTGGATGCAACCGTGAAAGTACTTTATTTCCTGCCACAAAATGACCAATACTTAAATGAAACTATCATAAATATAATCAACTTAACTATAAAATGGAGGATACTTGTCCCGTTTCTTAGCTATTTTTTGCTTGACCCAAAGCTCGAATGAGTCAATCAAGTTTTACTCCACCGCAAAATCATAGTGTTCATCAAACAGGTGCTTCCTTTGGAATATGACAGTAGGCTTGGATGAAGACCCATTCGTATCACGAGGATTAGTGTACGGTGACTGAAGTAATTTGTCGGGTCCTTTTGCTCTAGCTTCATGCATCGGTGTAACGTATGACAACTTATTTTGTATAGTAACAAGTTGAGATTCGGTCAAATTTGATAATTCAAAGTCATCAAACATAGGCATCTTATTAGTAACGCCTGTCGCTTCACCTGAAATTAAAACAAAGTAAGTATTAACTACTAATCCCAAAATTTACACTGGTGTGTGTTTGATTAACACTGAAAAATTCAATAGAAATTTTACCCAAATTTGATAACAATGCATCAACAACACACTGGTCCTTGCTACCAGCACCGCCTTGTTCTGCTTGAGTATGTACATCCTCCTGGTAATAAAGTACCTAAACAGTTACCTATCTAATAGAAACATACAGTAACTCAATGTAGAGAAATATAGACAAAACAACTGTAATGCAATTTACTCAGTGTAAATAAATATATACTTCAGCTACATAACACTCAAAAAAAGAACTCACATGAAAATACCATAAATTTAACCAAGTTCTTATAAAAAATGTGACCATCAGGCTGTCCTACAAGTTACTATCATAAAAATACCCCAAAATTCTGAACACATCGAAATAATATATAAAATAGGACTACAAAGTTTATAAAATAAGTAAAAAAAATTAGAGAATATAGTTTTAAAGTTGTGTGACCCATTAAACAACCCAAAAGGGATGCAACAAACCCTGAACAAAAAAACAACCAACAAATGTGAAACAAAAAAATAAACAACAAATATACAACCATATAAGAATCAACAAGAACAACATACAACCAACAATGAGTTCACAAATAAAAATATCAGCAACTATAAAATATACTACACTAACATATATATGTTCAGTTTGTTTTTGATTTTCATTTTAAGTAAAAAAATAACATAACAATCAAGATCACATCAATAAATACATGTTCTATTTTTTTGCTTTTCATTGAAAGTAAAAAAAATAACATACTAACAAAGATCATACCAAATACAAGCTCCTAGAAATATTAGAAAGTGAGGGGCACATAATTATGGGGAGGAGAAAATTATCCTAAATTTAACCAAACCAACTACTATTTTGACAAAAGAAGTATCCTACATAATTAGAAAGGAAAAAATATTAAAATAAATCAAACTGTATTGACTGTAGGGAGAACGATAGGGGGATTGCAAATTCCATTTGTGTCTTTTGCAAAATTTTCTTCATGCTCGGAAGAAGCCTAATATAAAGATTTTTAAAAAAAATTATAAATGAGGTAGTAATTTTTTTTTCTATAACAGACCCCAATATGTAAAACAAAAATAAATGAAATAAACGAAGTAAGGTGTAAAAATGTTAGAAAAGTAATCAAGTAATACCTTCGATAATCCTACATTAACAATTTCTGGGTGAACATCTGGGGAAATTCTTCTCTCGAACATATGTCTTTTCAATGACTCCTCAATGAAATTCTTCAATCCATGATACTAGTCATCAACCTTAACCTCCAAGGTTAATAATTGCCGGCGAACCTGAAACCAATTCAACATACTAGAAAAACACATATGAAGTGCATGATGTGATACACATTCTGAACAAAAAAATAGTCTTGATACTAAATAAATTTCTTTTTCAAGCCTATCCATGCGTTCAGATATGCTGGGTTGAAGCTTGCTGGACAACTCGATTTTATCCTGCTCATGATCCCTGCTCACTCCCAGATGACTTGGCGTATCAATGTTCTCTGGGGCACTGGAATTACGGGGATCCAAATTGCAGGATGACTGCTCATGAACTCTACAAGCAGCAATAAGATTCCTCACGGGTAGCTCCTCTGCCTGGATCACTGACAACTCATCGGGGTTGAATATCATATTCTTAAACTTGTATTAAGAATGCAATATATATCAGAATATATGTTAAAAAAATAATGAAATTACATGTCAAAACAAAATATATGTTATCTGGTTCCCAACTGGCCGAAACATCCCTTTTTTGAAGCGATTATAAAAAATCTTCCTATTTAGTATATCCCAATTGAACATATGCGGGCTATGCTAATGTTTACGAACTGCAACTGTCCTATCAACTTGGTTACAACATTCATAAAATCAAATTTGAAGAGCCAAGGAAAATCCAAATAACACTACCCTCTTCTCTTCCCTAACCTTTTGTTTAGTTATATAATCCCTAAGGTCAAGGATTTGTAATAACCCTACAGATAATTAACATACTTCCCCGATTCCACCAATAAAAATTTATCTTCAGGAACAAATGTATTCTAAAGAGGAGATAAAAGTATAAAGGTAGTAATGCAATAGAGGATGCATATGTCAAATACATCATCTGGCTCAATTGCTTCATCATCTTTAAAAACTCTAATGAAATCTACCTTTGGAACGTCTCTATTCTTAATATTTGGAAAATACATTCACATCAATTTTGATGAACCAACCAATTCATGGACAAAATCGCTAATGTTTCACATTTGAAAATGATTACAGCCTTGAACTCAGCAATACCAAATTCTAATATAGAACCATTCAAACAAAATTTAAATTTGTCTTTCCTATCGTTGGGTACCTCATTCTGCACCAAGTGTCGTATGAATTAAGCTTGAATTTGCATAACAGATATTTCAAGAAGATACCCAACTTTGGTGCTTTTGGCCTCATTAAAAAGAAACTGGAAATACTGAGCATGTTTGATAGGTTCAAACAGTCACCATTTGGGTATCTTCATGAAATACCTGTTATGCAAGTTCACTAAAGTTTATGTAGTTAAGCCATCTAAGTTGTTTGCTTTTCTCCTAAGAAAAATAAATACATAATTAATAAAAAGACCAAACTTCAGCAGCTTCAAACATAATTACATTGTTGCGTAATTTTTTCAACATTATACCAACATTAGTACATAGGTTATACCAAAATAATAGTATCAAAAAATTACCAAACATATACCAAATAATTAAATGTAGAACAAGTTAATAGCATGAACTAACCAAATTAATAAAACTACAAACAGAAAGAGGACAGAAGGCAACAATCCAATACTGTAACTACCCTTTTAATACCAACAAATAAAAGGAGTTAAAAATAATACAAGGATGCATTTACCCTTCAACATCAATGAAAATACTACTTTGAATATTGAAAAAAATGGTGTTCAAATCCATAAGAAAGACCAGATAAATTGCCAAAGTAAAAACAAACTTAGTGACATGTGCAAAACCAAAAAAACAGGGTGAAAAAGATGTGACATAAATACCAAAGAGTTAAGCAGTCCCATTATATAATTTGTTAACATTGTTGTTTGTTTTTTAAACATAAAACCAACTAAATAACCAATACCATGCCATACATTAGTAACATGTGTTACAATCAAAAAACAAAAATAAGATATGTGTGAAACAAATACCAAAAATTTTACCAATAACATGGCTAACTTAGTAACATATCTTATCCCCAACCACTAGATTAACAATATCTCAAACAAATACATAATCATCAAAAGGACAAAACTTCAACAACTACAAACATAATTACATTGTTCTTTATTTGGTGAAACTTTAGCCAAAAGATTTACCAATACCATAACAAATATAGTAACATGTCATTAAAAACAACAAACAAACACAAATAATTCTTCATCATTCAAAAAGCCAAATATATGCATAATAACTTAGTTAACCAACATGCAAATAATTAATAAAATATTAATGAAAATGTAAATATAGAAAAGAGAAAAGATTATATTACATACTTTTGTGCTTGCCTTCACATTTTTTCCGCTTCCCTTCTGAGGTTTCACACGTCGGTGATTATCAGGTTTAGAAGAAGCAACGACCCAAGTCTTAAAAAAATAAAAATTTATACAAAATTTTCTAAATATTAACAGTTAGTAGTTATATGTAAAAACATCAAATCTATAAAGAAAAGTTACCTTGAACTTATTTTGATTGTGGATTCAAATGATATCTCTTTCAAATGTGCATTTCATCTTAAAAATCTCTATCATGAGGTAAATCAACCTTTTCTTTTTCTTTACTCTTCATCCCTCTTGATCAAAGAATCAAGAACAACAACCTTTGTGCTACCTCTGTCATCTGGCTTCTTGCGAGCAGGGAAAGGAGTTAAGAGATTGAAGTTAGGACTTGATGTAAGGACCTAGAATTTTCAAGCTTATTTATGTTGTTTAAGGCTGTCATGGGTCCCTATGTCAAGACAAGTTCAAAAGGATTTCCGTTGGCAAAGTTTAACACAAGTACCGGTAAAATGGTCAATTTTAAACAAGCATAACTTTTAGCATACTTGGAACTGGGTGGCCCACTATATGCCAAATGAAATCCCTTTGTGTTATCTTTGAAATTCACCTCATTTCGATGTAGGATAAAGGAGTTATTATTATTTTCGTGAGACCCTCTTCTTCAGTGGTGTCAAACGGACAATTGACAGGCAGTGATGTCTTTGACGGTCCATTTGGATGGCTTGGGGCTAGAAAGGGCTATTTTTGGCCTAAGGCATGTGATACGGTAAGTGACATAGGCCGTGTGCCTTGCCACGGATCGTTTGAATGACTAGTGGGGTATGCAAGAGAGGCAAGGTAGCATGGAAGGGAGTTTTCGCTAAGGGTGGTGCCACGGGCACCTTTGACAGGCTGTGGAGGCTCAGATGGCTCGTGAGTGTCACGCCCCAAAGTCCCATAGGGCGGACCGGTACCCGTTGCCAATAGGCCCAGGAGAACCAACCTGTAACTATGCGTTTACTGTACGTTTCTACCTTTAGAATGCCTTAAAGTAGATAAATAATGATAATAAGCCAAAGGAAATGCATATGCTTAGGCCGTTGGGGCCACGGTGTCTAAAGTATGAGCCATGACTTCACTTTTACTTTACATAATCTACAAAGCCTCTAAATAAAGAGAAAACATCTGAAAAGGTTCGGGACAGGACCCACCTCAACAAACTATATAATATGAACATAAACTCTAGACATATACAAAGCCCCGAAGCAACCTGGAACTTGACGACAGCAGCTGAATATCCTGTACTCCTACTGGGGAGACTTACTAGCATCCGTACCTGCAGCATGAAATGCAGGTTCCCCGTAAGGTACTTCAGTACGAGATAGTGTACTGAGTATGTAAGGCAGGATATACTGTACATAAAGTAATAACTCAAATGAGCTCATGCA
>JAABOM020131351.1:0-21038 GCA_011800125.2 Solanum clarkiae
GCAATATGATAAACTCTATGCAAATATCCTTATATAAAGATCAAGTAATATGGCAAGAAGATTTGACATTCTTAACTTTTTAGTGCATTAAAATGTTTCTTCAAAAATATATTTGCAAAATAATATTTTAATAATAATATATACTGAAGTGATACTTTGAAAATTTTAAAAATAGAAAATTAATCAAACTCTATTGATATTGAAGAGAAATCGATACAATTGGGATAGTTTTAAAAAAAATTTAATTTTAATTAAAAATTACAAAATACCCAAAAGAAGTTTAGATGGTATAATTGCTTAAAAATAATCGACTAAATCGTGACATCGACACCTAACGCTATCAATATACATTATTATGAAAGGGTAGTGTAAAAGAACGTACACAATTATCATGCTTTAATTATTTTTTTTAAAAATAGAAATAGTTACAAGGACGTTTCCTTAAGTTTTGCTTCACAGCAGTTACATCTGGACTGGATTTAGTGGGGCGATCAATAAAATAGTTAAAATATAAAAATGGAAATTTTATTATTTCTTTACAAAAATAGCTTAAAATAAAGATTTCATAAAAAAAAAGAATTTAACGAAAATTGTAACAATATTTAATGAATTTTAAAAAAAAAATTGATTGGGTGACGGTCTAAGTAAAATATTTATAGTTGAGTGAATTTTAGAGTAAAAAATAAAGTTGAATGACTTGTAAGTAAATTATCTCAAATAGAGTGACTTATAAAATATAAAATCAAGTTTAGTAACTCTCTAATGGAAAGACCCCTAAATTCAGTGACCATCTAAGATATTATTTCGCTCAATTATTACCCATTACTCTTGGCCCTTGATATGCCACATGGTAAGAAAGTATTATCAACAACAGCAACATACCCAATGAAGTGGCGGAGTCAGACCCAATGAAGTGGCGGAGTCAGAATTTTTAATAAGGGGTACAAATAAAAATATATATGTTGCTATGAAGGATTGAACACATGACCAAAAGCAATTTTTGCAACCCCTTAACCACTACACTATTCATTTAGCTTGTTTCAAGAGGTGTCAATACTTGTATAAATATTTCGTAAATCAAAGTTTGACCTATATATACAATGTAATTTTCCGATGAAGGGGTGTCGCTTGACACCTCTCCGCCAAGGGTGGCTCAGCCCCTGCCCAATAGAATCCCACAAGTGGAGTATGGGGAGGGTGAAATGTACGCAGACTTTACCATTACCTCACAGAGGTAGAGAGACTGTTTCCTAAGATTCCTCGTCTCAAAAACATAAGTAGAATAAACGAGATATGGGGGAAAAGGGGAAAGGAAAGGAAAAGAAAAAAAAAAGAACGACTAATAACGAAAAGCACATGATGTTATGTAAATATGATAATACGATAAAATTAACATATATAGGATAGGTAATGACAATATATGATATAAAGACACGACTAATCCTACTACCTTACTATACTCAAGGCCAGACATCAACCTAACCTACTAACCTATTAGCCAGCTACTCTCCATTCTTTTCTATCTAAGGTCATGTCCTCGATAAAATCAAGTTTCATCATGTCTTGTCTGATCACCTCCCCTCCCCCCAGTATTTCTTCAGTCTACCTCTACTCCTCCGTGTTTCCTAAATCCAGCCTCTCCCAACTCCTCACATGAGGATCGACACTTCTCCTCTCAAATCCATTTTTCTTACTCTCAAAATCATATTACATTCTAGATATAATATAACATTATTGTTACTAAGAAGCAATATATTACCGTAATGCTAACAAATAAATTAGCAACACGAACTTTATTTTTCATACAATAATTTACGCTTCTAGCAAAAAGGTAAAATAAAAATAGACCCAAGAAAAATGTGTTTGTCACTGCCATTATTCTCATGAATTATTGAGTGGAGCAGATGCGATCCCACATGTATGAGAAAGGCATATAATAATACAATTTTGTTGTTATCATCCGATGATCCCATCAGAATGCCAAATTATTAGTACTGATTGATGTTTCCCAATTGGGTCCAATTATCACATACTTCGAATATGGCTGGCCAGGCTCCAACAGTTTGGAGGTTCTTTCACATCAAATTATTGTGACATTACATCCCATCTAATCAACTTTAAAAAAGTAAAAATTGAATAGGCTATTCAAGTTATCTCATCACACCAAGCCTTGATAGCAGACGAAGAGTCAAAAAATATGATGTAACTAAAGCACAGCCAAAAATATAGAACTTATCCAAGTTTTGAAAGACATCTTGACTACTAGTACTTCCTAGACATCGTTTCATCATGCCAAATAGACACCACGTGGCATAAAGTTATTTATGTGGAAGCTTACATAGGAAAGAAGACTAGCATTAGTGGAATATTCTAGAAAAATGGTAGAATATCCCATGTTAGATCCTACAATATTATAGATTTACATCAAAAGCTCTTGAAATATTCTAGAATTGTAGAGTGCTCTAGAGAAGGAACTTATTTGTAAATATGTAGGGACTTTTTAATAATTATTATTGATACATTAGCTCCTAAGTAAGTAGTATAAATAAAAGAGCCCCTATTTGTAAGATCATCAAGAAAAAATCAACCATTTTTCTCTACAAAATAATCTTTCTACTCCCTCTATCCCATTTTATGTGGCACTCTTTCCTTTTTGGTCCGTCTCAAAAGAATGTCACCTTACTCTAATTGAAATTAATTTAACTTTAGAATTCCCCTTTTATCCTTAATAAAATGATTCTCAGCCACATAAATATCTACGAGTGGTTTACACCACAAGTTTTAGAAGTTTTCATTTTTTTCTTAAATACCATTAAATACCATGTCAAGTCAAAGGATGACACATAAAATGGAATTGAGGAAGTATCAATTTTCTTGTGTTCTTTCTACTATTCTCTTAGCGATTCCTAAAATCTTAGGTTGACTTGGCATAGACAGATTTTGAGCAAGTAGAGTAAAACCATAAGCAAATTGTCAAGTGCCACAAATGTGCTTAGTAAAAGACTAAAGGTGTGCAATGTGGTATTAGGAAGGTTGCAACTAAGGGAATGAAAGATAATGAAGAAATCAATGTCGCCAACACCCAAGCCCAAGCCAATATCACCTATAATGCTGCTAGGAAAAAAGACTATAGCAAAAAGAGAACAAGTACTGAGAGATGTCACTGGAGGTTGAGTCAAAAGAAGCGGTTACATCCCAAGAACCTTCTACCACCAAAACAAGCAAGAATGATATGGAGTTCCTTCCCCAAGATGTCTTACTTGAAAGAGAACGGATTATGAAGATTAATGTAGGGATGGATGAAATTGAGGTATTTGGCCAACACGTGAGAAAGGTAGAGAACACTATAAGCATTCTTGCGGGACATACTCTTGAGGAGATCAAGATCATCCAAAGTGACATGGATGGACATACACAGACGGAGATAGAGATGAGACAGACCGTCACTACCTTAAAGTGCAGATTTATGGAGGCATTGAGCAATATCAATGCCATGAAGGCAAAGATAGTGGTACTCAAAATGTAGATTGATGCTGGCATGACTGAAAATGCTAGGAACATTATTGTAAAGGAGGAAGAGATCTAAGCTCCTTTGTATGAGGCAAAGGACATTGTGATACACAAGAAGGAGAGAACTTTCTTTGGTAATTAGAGAACTATTTTAACATGAAAATATCAGGGAGGACAATGAACAGATCAACACTGCAATGTTATACTTGTTAGGTAAAATAGCTCCTAACCAATTAGGAACAGAAATAAATAAAAATATAGTTCCAATAAAACAAACTCAAAGACTGCAATGCTGTATTGGAGATGAAAATCACTGGTACTGAGAGAGGTTTGTGCACAATTAGCACTTGGGATCATTTCAAGGTCGAGTTCAAGCGATAGTTCCTCTCGAATAATATCTTGTATAAGACAAGGCATAAACTTTGGGAATTGAAGCAAGCAGGGAGAATACATGACTATATCAAGGAGTTCATCACTCTTATGCTTCAAATACCCAATCTCATTAGTGATGACTTGTTATTCCATTTTACAGACAGGTCGCATAATTGGGTTAAGTGGAACATATTGACGAAGACATAGTGGAGGTTGAGTCTTTGATGGGTTTCTGACATGACAAATACAACAAAAATAAAGTTAAGGAGTCAAAGGGTAGCAATGTCAAAGGTGGGAGAGATCATGAGAAACGTAAAGAGACCCACCAAATAACATCGTAGGTCTTAAGATGCCAACAAATCTATTTTCAAGAAAGTTAGTGACCATTAGAGCTATATCAAGAAGAAAGAACGGTCGAGGAAAAGGGTTGCTACAGATGCGGAGGTCCTCATAGTTTCAAGAACTTTTCCCAATTTAAAGATTATCAGCTCCATAGTACATGGGTGAAAAGGGCGAAAGCAAGGAGAGAGTTTGAATGCAACATGACTGGGTATGATAGGATTATGCAGAATTATTAAGAAGTAACATATCCAGAAAAATGATGATGGTAATTAGTATGTGGACCTTACCATCAACAACAAGCCCTCTTGTGCACTAGTGGACATTGGAGCAATTCACAATTTTGTGACTAGGACCACAAAAAAGAGACTAGAGTTAAATCTCTCTTTAACTAACTCTCTTGTTAAGACAATGAATGTCTAGGCTTAAAATGCTCATGGTGTAGCCAATGATGTTGGTTTCAAAGTAGTAAATTGGAAAAGTATGATAAATTTTACTATCACCATAATGGATATTTTCGATAGTGTTCTAGGGAATGAGTTTTTAAGACATTGTCATACTATCATCGACCCTCACCTCTAATGTCTTTTAGTCATAGAACAAGGAGAGTGTGCGATGCCTATAGTAACTATGTCGCATGGACAAAACTAAGTACTACTTTTGACTATGCACTTAGTTAAGGGACTCAAGAAAGGGGAGCTAATATTTATGGACACAATTGAAAATATAGAAGGAGATATAGGTTATAAGGAGATAGTACTACTTTGGATAGAGAATCTACTGAAATAGAATAAAGATGTGATGCCTAACGAGCTACCCAAGCACTACCTCCTATGCATGAAGTAGATCACAAGATTGAGTTAGATGCAGGAGCTAAGTTACCTTCATTTTCTCTTTATTACATGGCACCACCTGAGTTGAGGAGCTTCAGAAACAATTAAAAGAGATAGATATGCCACTTACATCCATCCATTGAAGGCACTTTTTGGCATGCTAGTGTTATTCTAAAAGAAGAATGATACATCACTGCAATTACGAATAGACTATTGGGAACTAAAAAAACTCACGGTGAAGAACAAGTATTTGATCCCACTAATAGCTAACTTATTTGATAGACTTGGACAAACCAAGTACTTTACCAAGGTGGATATTCACTAAAGCTACTACCAGGTTCACATGACGGAAAGAGATAAGACAAAGACATCATGTGTGATATGATATGGGGACTTTGGCCGGCTAGTAATGTCTTTTGGTTTAACCAATACACCTGATACATTTTTCACCCTTGTGAACAAGATCTTCTATCTCTATCTTAATTAGTTCATTATACTATACTTAGATGATATAGTCATCTACAACAATACCTTCGAGGAGTATGTAGATCACTTAAGAAAGGTTTTTCAAGTCTTGCAGAAAAATGTGCTATATCTCAATAGGGAGAAATATGAGTTTGAACAATCAAAAGGACATTTCTTAGGTCATGCTAGTAGTAATGGTTAGTTATGTATGGATGAGGTAAAGGGACGAGCTGTGTAGGAGTCGAAGGCACCCATAATGGTAACTGAGTTAAGATCCTTCCTTTGACTTATTAACTAGTATCACTGATTCATCAATAGATATTCATCCAAGGTAGAACCATTGACCAAGTAGCTAAAAAAGAACAAGCCATGGGTCTTGACAAAATATTGTCAAAAAGTATTTGAAGCCTTAAGACGGCTATAACTAAGGAGCTGGTCTTGGCATTACCTAATATTACGAAGATATTCGATATGCACACAGATGTAGTTGATTTTTCCATTGAAGGTTTCTCGATGCAATATAAACACTCGATAGAATTTGAGATTAGCGAGTTAAATAAAACAAAATGATGTAACATAGTGCAAGAAAAGGAGATGGTTGTTATTGTGCATTGTCTTCTCACATGCGATTCCATTGGAGAGAGATGGCAATAAGATGGTGCCCCAAGGCACAATCAGTTTTATGCTTTGAATAAGAGGTAAGGGGTTAATGAGATGCCCGAGTTGTTATCGGTATGTTAAAAATCTTTAACTTTGATGTATATGCATTAATAGATCGGGGTGCCACTCTTTCTTTTGTAACCCTTTTGTTGCCAAAAAGTTTCATGTTGACCCCGAGTTGTTGAACGAGTCAAATGAAGTGTCTACTCCTATTGGTGCATCTATTGTTACTAGAAAAGTTTATAGAAGTTACTTTATTTGCATCTTGCATAAAGTGTTTCCTTGTAATCTTGTTAAGTTAGACATGGTTGATTTTGCTGTCATTCTTGGGATGGATTAGTTGCATGTCTACTATACTTCTATTGATTGTAGTACCTGTAGGGTTAAATTTCAATTTCCAAATGAACCCGTCCTTGAGTGGGAAAGTCAGGTGGTTGGTCAAGGGTAGATTCATCTCCTGCTTTAAAGCCCGTGAGTTGATCTCTAAGGGGTGTCTTTATCATCTTGTGAGTGTTAGGGATGTGGAGTCTAAAGTCTTTCCCCTAGAGTTGGTTCCGATTGTAAATGAGTTTCTTGATTTCTTCCCAAATGACCTTCTCAGTGTTCCTCCTGAAAGAGAAATAGACTTTGGCATAGACCTCCTCCCCTATACTCAGCCCATTTCTATTCCCCCTTACTGCATGGCCCTGGTGGAGTTGAAGGAGCAATTGAAAGACTTGTTGGAGAAGGAGTTCATTAGTCCTAGCCAATCACCTTAGGGTGCACTGGTGTTGTTTGTGAAAAAGAAAGATGGGTCCCTTAGGATGTGTATTGACTACCGATAACTTAATAGGGTCACTATTAAGAATATGTATCCTCTTCCAAGGATTGATGATTTATTTGACCAATTGCAAGGGGTTACCATTTCTCTAAGATGTCCAAGTATCATGAAGTGAAGGTGAGGGAGTGTGATATTCCCAAGACGGCCTTCTGGAATAGATATGAGCATAAGATTTCAATTCTTCCATGTTTCAGTAGTAACATATTCTTCCATGGAGCTAAGGTCCAAAATATGGAAGAAATAAGCATTTCCACGACCCTAGCACCCAGTCAATTATGAGTTTGTTGTGATGTCTTTTAGGTTAACCAATGCACCAGCCATTTTCATGGACCTTATGAGTAATGATTTTCAAACCCTGCCTTGATTCATTTGTTGTGGTATTCATTGATGATATTTGGATCTATTCGCGTGGTGAGGAGGAGCATAGAGCTCATTTGAGGGTTGTGTTGCAAAGATTAAGGGACGAGATATTGTATGTTTAATATGAAAAGTGTGAAGTTTGGTTGAGGGAGGTTGCCTTTCTAGGCCATGTGGTGTCGGGAAATGGTAATAAGGTGGATCCTAAGAAGACTAATGTGATTAGAAATTGGCCTAGACTGTTGACCTCGTCAGACATTAGGAGCTTCTTAGGCTTAGCGGGCTATTATCGGAGGTTCGTAAATGGGTTCTCTTCTATTGCTTCCCCTATGACAAAATTGACTCAAAAGAAAGCTAAGTTTGTGTGGACCGATGAATGTGAGAAGAGCTTCCAAACCTTAAAAGATAAGCTTATGTCGGCTCTTATATTGTCATTACAGGATGGGTTTGAGGGACTTGTGGTGTATTGTGATGCTTCTAGAGTTGGTTTGGGTTGTGTGCTAATGCAAAACGATAAGCTGATAGCCTATGCTTCTAGGAAACTCAAAGTGTATGAAAAGAACTACCCTACTCATGATCTTGAATTGGCCGCGTTAGTATTTTCTTTGAAACTTTGGCGACATTATTTGTATGGGTGAATGTAATGTATTCACCAATCATAAGAGCCTCCAATATGTCTTCACTCAAAAAGATCTCAACTTGAGGAAAAGAAGGTGGCTAGAACTTCTTAAAGATTATGATATGAGTGTGCATTATCATCTGGGTAGAGCAAATGTAGTGGCGGATGCCTTGAGTAGAGTGTCCATGGGTAGCCTAGCTCATGTTAATGGTGGTGATAAGGAGATGCTAGAGAAGTGCATCGGTTGGCTAGATTGCACGTTAGGTTGGAGGAGGTTAGTACTGGTGATGTTGTTGTTGTGGATGGTTCTAAGTCTTCCTTTGTTGATGAGGTGATGGAAAAACAAGATCTTGATCCCTCTTTATTAGAATTAAAAGCCTTGGTGAAAGAGGGCAAGGTAGAGATTTTCTCCCAAGGAGGAGATGGTACCTTTAGGTACCAAGGTAGGTTGTGTGTACTCTATGTTGATGGCTTGATAGAAAAGATCCTTGACGAGGCCCATAACTCTTCTTATTCTATCCACCCCGGTTTCACCAAAATGTATAGAGATTTGAGAGAGGTGTATTAGTGGGTAGGCATGAAAAGGGACATTACCAAATTCATTTTCAATTATCATAGTAGTCAACAAGTCAAAGCCGAGCATCAAAGGCCGAGTGGCCTAACCCAAGACATACAGATTCCTATTTGGAAGGGAAAGGTGATTAATATAGATTTTGTGGTTGGGTTGCCCAAGACTAGAAAAGGTTTTGATTCCATTTGGGTTGTAGTTGATAGAATGACAATATCGGCTCACTTCCTACTGGTTAAGACCATATATGGGGCTGAAAATTATGCAAGGTTATACATCTATGATTTGGTGAGGTTGCATGGGATTCCTTTGTCCATCATATCGGATCGTGGTGTTCAATTTACCTCATATTTTTGGAGGTCCTTCCAAAGGGGCCTTCGGTACTAGAGTTAAGCTATCTACGGCCTTCCACCCTCAAACGAATGGCCAAGCCGAAAGGACCATCCAAACCCTTGAAGATATCCTTAGAGCATGTGTGTTGGAGCTTAAAGGTATTTGGGACGATCATCTTCCGTTGATTGAGTTTGCCTACAATAATAGCTATCATTCTAGCTTCGGTATGACTTTTTTTTTAGGCTCTCTATGGTAGACGTTGTAGATCATCGATTTAGGACCAGATCTGGTTATGATGGCTCTTGAGAAGGTTGGGATGATAAGAAAAAGGTTGTAGACGGCAAAAAACCATCAAAAGTCTTATGCAGATGTGAGGAGAAAGGAGCTTGAATTCAAAGTTGATGATTGGGTTTATTTGAAGGTGTCACCCATGAAGGGTGTGGCCGTTTTGGTAAAGAAGGGAAAGTTGAGACCAAGATATATAGGTCCTTATACGGTGATAAGAAGGGTTGTCAAGGTAGCTTATGAGTTAAAATTGCCTAGGGAAATGGATTTGGTTCATCCGGTGTTTCATATATCTAAATTAAGGAAATGTGTGGGTGATCTGAATGCTATTGTGCCTCTTGATATTGTGGGTGTGGTTGAAGATAATTTGACATATGAAGAGGTTTTGGTTCATATTTTAGATAGGCAAGTGAAGAGGGTTATGAAACAAAGAGGTGGCTTCCATTAAGGTCCTTTAGAGGAATCAACAAGTTAAGAGTGCTACTTGGGAGGTTGAAGCAGACATGCGAAAGTGATATCCTTACCTTCTCCACTCCACCCAATCCTAAGGTATTGATCTAAGTCTTTTATATGATCTTAAGTCTTAAGTTCAGTCTCTCATGTCATTGTATATTTTCATGTTTAAATTGACAATTTATGATGATTTTACACTTATGATGAGATTTTTGAAATGGTGTTTAAGTGTATTGTTGCATATCTATCTGGGCTGAAATTGTCATGTTTATGTCTCTCATATATGTCTCTTTGACATTCAGGGACGAATGTTCCCAAAGGGGAGATATAGTAACGATCCCAAAAAGTGCCCGAAAATGTACCTCGAAAGTTTCCAAAATTGTAATTTCCATACATCTCAATATCCATACGCAATATCAAAAATTCGACTTCAGATTCTTATTCAGGGGGTCATTTGAGTGAAAGATGGGTCTAACCCCAATTTAAGAGCAAATGATTAGCAATTTCATTTTTCATAATTTTCGATTTTCAGAATCGATCCGCGATGGTACCGCAACGTGCAGCTATCACAGAACTATGTAAATCTTGCCTTTGCGACAGGTCCATGTAGCTGAATAGACGTGGACCTGTGTATTTTTTTGCTAGTGATTTTTATCTCGATCCAAGGATTTTGGGTCCTGGGCGTAAGTGTTCCCAAACGTGAAAATACCTATACTTAGCTATTTTTCACCCTCATATCATTCTAAATATTTTTCAATACTTATTCAAACACTTAGCCAAATATTTTACTCCTAAATTCAAGTCTCAAAACACTTTTCAGATATTAAGGATTGCACTCAAGCTTCAAGTCTCCATCTCCAATCTTCATCAAATTCAACTCCAAAGCTAAGGTATGCAGGTTTCTTTCAAGGGTTCCTTTCACCAATGATACCCAAGCTTCCTTTTAATTAAATTTACATGATTTAAAAATGATTTACACATGGATCTTATTTATTATGAAAATCACTGCACACTATGTTGGAGTTTATGAAGTTGTGACTATTTTACTATGTTTTGGGCTATGAATCCTTGATCTATCTTATGATTTGATGATAAGTTTTGATGTATATTGATTGAGGGTATTACCAAGTATCTACTGGTGGTTTTACTTTGGATTTTCTAGCATGATAATACTCTTGAATTGCATGATTTTGCACTAGCACTACACACCCTCTAAGTGTTTGATAAAATGTCCGGTTATGGATTCTTGAGGAATTGAAGGTCCAATACATGTCTTATGAGTTGAATGACTATATAATGATGATATGATAATGAAATGATGATGAAATTATAATTAAATAAATGTATGTATATGGTATTCTCTATATAGTATTGGAATATGACTATGCCCTACTCGGGGGTTGTACGCCGGGTAACCTTGTCAAGGGGTTCGTACCATGAGAACCTATCGAAAGGTTTGTACTCTGGTACCTCGGGTGGTAGAGTGTGATAATACACCAACCTATTGATGGTTTTGTACCTCAATCACCAAGGGTAGTAAGGTGTGACGATCCATCAATAGTTTAATGGTCTCTTCTTACACATATGTTATGTACTTTGTGAGCATGTTTTACTTAAGCATTAATCATACATGTCATATTGTTACTATGCTAGCTATTGTTTATCTCTATGCATTTTGGCTATGGTGCCTATCTCTTGTTGCATTGCATCATACATATTTAGTACATTCAAACGTACTAACGCATACTCTATGCCTACACGATGTCACCATATAGGAATCAGAGCACCACTTATCATCCTCCTCCGACACGTGGCTAGTTAGATCGTCCTACAAGCTTGCTGATGAGTCCTTCATTTCGGAAATATTGCTTATGATTTCTTGCTATGTATTAAGACTATCTTTTTTTTGTTATGTATTAACTATGAAGGTGTGCCTGGTTGCTTGTCTTGTCCCCCGCTCTTATCCATGTAGTGAGGTGTTGTTGGACATATTATGTATCTATGTTTGAGCCTTGACTCTCTTGTTTTCTTGATATTATGATATGGAAGTTTACCCTTAGTCCCATTTTCGCTTGTTATGCTTTCCTATTATTGTCGTTTTAATTGCTTATGCGACCAAGGATGTATTATGGTATGCTATGAGGCTTGTCTGGGGTCCCTTCTGATTCCCCATTCTCGATCATGTCTAGGACCTTGGCTTGGGTCGTGACAAAGATGGTATGAGAGAACCAGATTATTAAATCCTCAGAGTCCAACACACCGTGTTGATTAGAGTCTTATTCATGGTTATGTTGTGCAACACAATTATGAGTCAGAGGCTATGAGAAGTTTTAGGAAATGTTTCCCTTATTCATGTTCTAAGTCGTGCTATAGAGTTGAATTAAGCTTTCCTCAGCTAACGCTTGTTCTTTGCTATGCTAGATCATGCCTAACATGAGAGGAAGACGATCCTACACGCCCAAGGAAAAACCGGCTAATGGAGAACTTAGGGATGCTCTCCCCTTCCTTGCACAAGTGGTGGTTATCAAGCCAATCAAGGGATCCAAACCCCTCATGCTCCTACACCAGCCTCTCGGGTGAAAGACTTCATGAGAATGAATCCCCCAGAATTCCATGGGTCAAAGGTGAGTAAGGACCCTCAAAAATTCATTGATGAGGTTTATAAGATTTTGTCTACCATCTGTGTGAGGTCGGAGGATAAGGTGGAGTTAACGGCCTACCAACTCAAAGGGGTAGCTCAAATATGGTACAACTAATGGAAGGAAGAGAAGGGAGTCAACTATGTGGTTCTTTGGGAGGAATTCAAGGTGGCCTTCCTTAATTGGTTCTTCCCCCTTGAACTTAGGGAAGCTAAGTTTGTGGAATTATAAATTTGAGATACGGATCCATGAGTGTGAGGGAGTACGCCCTTAAGTTCAACCAACTTTCGAAATATGCTCCATATTTGGTGGTCGACTCAAGATCAAGGATGAATAAATTTGTTATGGGTGTGTCCAACTTGGTTAGTGAGGAGTGCCAGTCCGCCCTTTTGATTAGTGACATGGACTTGTAACGTTTGATGACCTATACCGAGCAAATGAAAGAGGAGAAATTGAGAAAGAGGAGGGGTCATGAGGCTAAGAGGGCCCGTTTTGAGAGTAAGTTCCAAAAGAGTGGCCGGATCCACTAAGGCCAAGGATTTTCTCATGCTTCTAATAAGGGAATTGCCAATGACTTCCTAAGGACACAAGGTGTTAGTATTGTAGTTCCTAATGAGTGTGTCCTAGGTGTGATAAGGGTCATAAGGGCCCACACTTGAGTGATACTAATGAATGCTTTATTGGTGGGGAAGTGAGTCACAAAAAGATGGATTGCCCTCGAAATCACAACAAGGGCAAAGAGGTTCGTCCTGAGGGTGCTAATATGGTTCCTTTGGAGAGAGGTGGCCGACAAGATGGTGCCCAAGGCACAATCTGTTTTATGCATTGCATGGGATGCAAGGGGTGGATGAGGTCCCCTATGTCATTATCGATATGTTGAAAATATTTGACTTTGATGTGTATGAATTGATTGATCCAGGTGCCACTCTTTATTTTTTGTTGGCTCCTTTGTTGCCAAAAAGTTCCATATTGACACCGAGTTGTTGCATGAGTCATATGAGGTGTTTACTCATATTGGTGCATTTATTGTTGCTAGAAAAGTTTATAGAAGTTGTCCTATTTGCATCTTGCATAATATATTGCCTTGTGATCTTGTTGAGTTAGACAGGGTTGATTTTGATATTATTCTTAGGATGGATTGGTTGCATGCATACTATGCTTCTATTGATTGTAGAACTTGTAGGGCCAAATTCCAATTTCCAAATGAACCCGTCCTTGACTGGGAGAGTCAAGATGTGGTGGTTAAGGGTAGATTCATCTCTTACATTAAAGCATGTAAGTTGATCACTAAGGGGTGTCTTTACCATCTTGTGAGAGTTAGGGGTGTGGAGTCTAAAGTCCTTCCCCTAGAGTCGATTCCGGTTGTAAATGAGTTTCTTGATGTCCTCCCAAATGACCTTCCCGGTGTTCCTCCCGAAAAGGAAATAGATTTTGGCATAGACCTCCTCCCTAATACTCAAGCCATTTCTATCCCTCTTACCGTATAGCCCCGGTGGAGTTGAAGGAGTAATTGAGAGACTTGTTGGAGAAGGGGTTCATTAGGCCTAGCCGATCACCTTGGGGTGCATCGGTGTTGTTTGTGAAAAAGAAGGATGAGTCCCTTAGGATGTGTATTGACTACCGGCAACTCAATAGAGTCACCATCAAGAATACATATCCTTTTGCAAGGATTGATAATTTATTTGACCAATTGTAAGGGGCTAGCCATTTCTCTAAGATTGATCTTCGGTCAGGGTATCATTAAGTAAAGGTGAGGGAGTGTGATATTCTCAAGATGGCCTTCAGGACTACATATGGGAATTATGAGTTTGTTGTGATGTCTTTTAGGTTGACCAATGCACCATCCATTTTCATGAACCTTATGAGTGAGGGTTTTCAAACCCTACCTTGATTCATTTATTGTGGTATTCATTGATGATATTTTAATCTATTCACATGGTAGGAGAAGCATAGGGCTCATTTGAGAGTTGTGTGCAAAGATTGAGAGAGGAGAGATTGTATGCTAAATGTAAAAAGTGTGAATTTTGGTTGAGGGAGGTTGTTTTCCTAGGACATGTGGTGTCAGTGGATAGTATTAAAGTGGATCCAAAAAAGACCGATGTGATTAGAAATTGGCCTAGACCATTGACCCCATCGAACATTAAGAGCTTCTTAGGCTTAGCGGGCTATTATCAGAGGTTTGTGAATAGGTTCTGTTCTATTGTTTCCCCTATAACAAAATTGAGTCAAAAGAAGGCTAAGTTTGTGTGGACCAATGAATGTGAGAGGAGCTTCCAAACCTTAAAAGATAAGCTTGTGTCTGCTCCTATATTGTCACTACCTGATGGTCTTGTGGGATTTGTGGTGTATTATGATGCTTCTAGAGTTGGTTTGGGTTGTGTGCTAATGCAAAATGGTAAGGTGATAGCCTATGCTTCTAGGCAACTCAGAGTGCATGAAAAGGACTACCCTACTCATGATCTTGAATTAGCTGCCATAGTATTTTCTTTGAAAATTTGGAGACATTATTTATATGGGGTGCATGTTGATGTGTTCACCAATCATAAGAGCCTCTTATATGTCTTCACTCAAAAAGATCTCAACTTGAGACAAATAAGGTGGCTAGAACTTCTTAAAGATTTTGATATAAGTGTGCATTATCATCTGGGTAAGGCAAATGTGGTGGTGGATGCCTTGAGTAGTGTTTTCATAGGTAGCCTAGCTCATGTTAATGGTAGTGATAAGAAGATGGCTAGGGAAGTGCATCGGTTGGCTAGACTGGGGGTTAGGTTGGAGGAGGTTGTAATGGTGATATTGTTGTTGTGGATGGTTCTAAGTCTTCCTTGGTTGATGAGGTGACGTCAAAATAAGATCTTGATCTCTCCTTGTTAGAATTGAAAGCCTTGGTGAAAAAGGGCAAGGTGGAGGTTTTCTCCCAAGGAGGAGATGGTGTCCTTAGGTACCAAGGTAGGTTTAGGTGTACCGTGGGTTGATGGCTTGATAGAAAAGATCTTTGATGAGGCCCGTAACTCTTCTTATTCTATCCACCCCAGTTCCACCAAAATGTATAGCGATCTAAGAGAGGTGTATTACTGGGGAGGCATGAAAAGGGACATTACCAAATTCTTTTCCGGTTGTCATAGTTGTCAACAAGTTAAAGTCGAGCATCAAAGTCCAGGTGGCCTAACCCAAGACATAGAGATTCTTACTTGGAAGTGGGAGGTGATTAATATCGATTTTATAGTTGGGTTGCATAAGACTAGAAAAAAGATTTTGATTCCATTTGGGTTGTGGTTGATAGGATGACAAAATCGGCTCACTTCCTACCGGTTAAGACTACATATGGGACTGAATATTATGCATAGTTATACATCCATGACTTTGTGAGGTTGTATGGGATTCCTTTGTCCATCATATCGGATTGTGGTGCTCAATTTACCTCACATTTTTGGAGGTCCTTTCAAGGGGCCTTGGTACTAGAGTTAAAATTTGTACGGCCTTCCACACTCAAACGGATGGCCAAGCCGAAAGGACCATCCAAACCCTTGAGGATATGCTTAGAGCATGTATGTTGGAGCTTAAAGGTAGTTGGGACGATTATCTTTCGTTGATTGAGTTTGCTTACAACAATAGCTATCATTCTAGCATTGGTATGGCTCCTTTGGAGGCTCTTTATGGTAGACGTTATAGATCACCGATGGGGTGGTTTGAGGTTGGTGAGGTGGCTTGTTAGGAACAGATATGGTTAGGAGGCTCTTGAGAAGGTTAGGATGATCAGAGAAAGATTGAAGACAGTCCAAAGCCATCAAAAGTCTTATGCCGATGTGAGGAGAAGGGAGATTGAATTCAAGGTTGATGATTGGGTCTATTTAATGGTGTCACCCATGAAGGGTATGACCCAGGGCAAGTTGAGCCCAAGATATATAGGTCTTTATAGGGTGATGAGAAGGGATGGCAAGGTAGCTTATGAGTTAGAATTGCCTAGGGAAATGGATTTGGTTCATTCGGTATTTCATGAATCTAAATTAAGGAAATGTATGGATGATCTGAATGCTATTATGCCTCTTGATATTGTGGGTGTGGTTGAAGATAATTTGACATATGAAGAGGTTTCGGTTCATATTTTAGATAGGCAAGTGAAGAGACTGTGAAACAAAGATGTGGCTTCCATTAAGGTCCTTTGGAGGAATCAACAAGTTAAGAGTGCTACTTGGGAGGCTGAAGCATACATGCAAAAGTGATATCCTTGCCTTTTCCACTCCATTCAAGCCTAAGGTATTAATCTAAGTCCTTCATATAATCTCAAGTCTTAAGTTCAGCCTCTCATGTCATTGCATATGTTCATATTTCAATTGACAAGTTCATGATGATTTTACACTTATGATGAGATTTATGAAATGGTGTTTAAGTGCATTGTTGCATCTCTATGTGGGCTGAAATTATCATGTTTGTGTCTCTCATATGCGTCTCTTTGAAATTCAAGGACGAATGTTCCCAAGGGTAGATATTGTAACGACCCCAAAAAGTACCCGAAAATATGCCTCGAAAGTGCCCGAAATCATAATTTTCATATATCTCAAAATTCATGTGCGATATCAAAAATTCGACTTCATATTCTTGTTCAGCGTATCATTTTGAGTGGAAAATGTATCTAACTTGATTTAAGAGCAAATGATTAGCAATTTCATTTTTCATAATTTTTTATTTTCAGAATCGATCCACGATGGTATCGCGACGCGTAGCCATCACGGCCTGTGTAAATCTTGCCTTAACTATAGGTCTGCATCGTGAACTAGACGTAGACCTATGTATTTTGCTGCGAGTGATAATTATCTCGGTCTAAGGCTTTTGGTTCTTGGGCCTAAGTGTTCCCAAACGTGAAAATACCTATACTTTACCATTTTTCACCCTCATATCATTCTAAACATTTCTCAATATTCATTCAAACACCTTAGCCAAATATTTTACTCCTAAACTCAAGTCTCAAAACTCTTTCTGGATCTTAAGGATTGCATTCAAGCTTCAAGTGTCCATCTCCAATCTTCATCAAGTTCATCTTCAAAGCTAAGGTATATGGGTTTCTTTCATGGGTTCCTTTCACCTATGAAACCCAAGATTCCTTTTACTTAATTTGCATGATTTAAAGATGATTTATTCATAGGTCTTATTTATTATGAAAATTATTGCACACTATGTTGGGGCTTATGAAATTGTGTCTATTTTACTATGTTTTGGGCTATGAATCTTTGATCTATCTTAAGATTTGATGATGGAATTTGATGTATATTTGCTTGAGGGTGTTACCAAGTATCTATTGATGGTTTTACATTGAATTTTCTATCATGATAATACTCTTGAATTTCATTATTTTTCACTAGCACTACACACCCTCTAAGTGTTTGATAAAATGTCCGGTTATGGGTTCTTGAGGAATTGAAGGTCCAATGCATGTCTTATGAGTTGAATGACTATATGATGATGATATGATAATGAAATGATGATGAAATGAATATATGTATATGGTATTCTCTATATAGTGTTGGAATGGGACCATGCCCTATTCAGGGGATGCGCGCTGAGTGACCTTGTCAAGGGGTTCGTACCTTGATAACCTATCGAGAGTTTGTACTCCGGCACCACGGGTGGTAGGGTGTGACTATGCATCAACCTTGTTGGGGGTTTGTATCCATCAACCTATTGGGGGATTTGTACTTCATGGTAGGGTGAGACTGTCCATCAACCTTGTTGGGGGTTTGTACCCATCAACTTATTGGGGGGTTTGTACTCCGGCACCACGGGTGGTAGGGTGTGACAATCCACCAACCTATCAGGGTGTTTGTACTCCGGCACCACGGATTGTAGGGTTCGACGATCCACTAACCTATTAACGGGGTTTGTACCTCAATCACCAAAAGTGGTAGAGTTGACGATCTACCAATAGTTTAATGGTCTCTTCTTACACACATGTTATATCGTATGTAAGTATGTCTTACTTAACCATTAATCATACATGTCATATTGTTACTATGCTAGCTATTGTTTATCTCTATGCATTTTGACTATGGTGCCTATCTCTTGTTGCATTGCATTGTACATACTTAGTATATTCAAATATACTAATGCATACTCTATGCCTACATGATGTCAGCACGTAGGAACCGGAGCACCACTTGATCATCCTGCTCCTCCACGTGGCTAGTTTGATTGTCAGTGATCTCTTATTATATATTAACACTATCTTTTTTTGTTATGTATTAACTATGAGGGTGAGCCCGATTTCTTGTCTTGGCCCCCGCTCTTATCTATGTAGTAGAGGTGTTGTTGGATATGTTATGTATCTATGTTTGAGCCTCGACTCTCTTGTTTTCTTGATGTTATGATATGGATGTTTACCCTTAGTCTCATTTTCCCTTGTTAATGCTTTTCTATTATTGTCGTTTTAATTGCTTTCGCGACCAAGGATATGTAATGATATGCTATGAGACTTGTTTGGGGTTCCTTCGAGTTCTCCATTTGCTGGTCACGTCTAGGCCCTAGGCTTGGGTCGTGACACCTTATGATGAAGTATATATTTTTTCATTGGGACCGAATGAAATATCCCTGAATACTCCCAAAATAAATTAAGTCTCTCCTTAATTAGTCACACAAAACCAAACACCTCTAAAACAAGATATGAGTAAAACAAATACATGATAAAAGTGATCTGGACATACCAATATTGATACTCTTTCTATGTAGTAATGATCGATTGTTCTTAGTTTTGGAATTAGCATAGAGAATCTTCCACTCCCCTAATAAAGTTTGTACCAAAAAGCGAGGGACTGTCTATATTAAGAAAATTGGGTCGGGTAAAAAGAATAAATTGGATGATAATGCCATGATTAGGTTAAGTCCGAAGGTATGTTTGATACGACCTAACAAAACACTTGAGAAAACTGTCCCCAGTATATCATGAGTGGCCTTGACTCTTGTCCATGTGAAACTATCATATGATCAAGCATCATGTAGAGACTTCACCCTGATGGACCACCTTACAACTAGAAATGTTCATAACCCATAGGAGTTCAACAATCAATCTTGAGTCGTGTGCTTCCTTGCTCCAATCGGTGTCAAGCGATGCGATGCGAGGCATCAGAACATAAGCACATGTTACAAGATTAGCTTTTATTTTTAAATGTATCATCTGTTTATATTGAGTAATGACAGATAAAATAAGACTTGAAGAAGCACATCACCTCAAATATACGGTTTGGTTAATTTTCTTTGGTATTGATACGGCTCCAATCATCATAATCATATTGATTTTTCTTTGGTTTTGATATGATTTGGTTAATTTTCGATCGTTTTTCGGTTGGTTTCTGATTTGGTTAATTTTTGGTTGGTTTTTGTTTTTAAAGTATCACATCATCTCAAATATACCATTACTAAAATAGTTCTTTTGGAAATGTGTTCTTGAAGAAGCACTTCAATTATTCACCAAGAAGTCAAGAATACAAAAATCTTATTGTCATATTATTTAATCTAAAACTTTTACTTTCAATCTAATTAATTAAAGGTTAAATAAAGAGAAAAAGGTAAAGTTGTCCGGTCACCAGAGGCTTAGACCTAGATTTGATTTATATTTGAAAAATGTTATGAAATAAATTTTACACATCAAATTTAACACGTTGTTGATCTATAAAAATATTTGCATATATTTAAGGTTATTCGGTTTGATTTAATTTTTTTGATTTTTTTTGTATAAATTAAAATGATCATCCTAATTGTTCGGAACAGTTATAAACTTAAATAAAAGTCTACGATTTAATTTTAAAAAATAATAATGACTAGTTAGGTACAACTAGATTTGATCGACTTTTCATATTCTTCTGCCACTTCTAATCATATTTCAAGTTCACTTAACATGGATTAGAGAAAGTGTAGCCCGAGAACAAAATGCATTATAGATTTATTAATAAAAAAAAGAAGAAAAAAGTGATAGAGAGAGAGAAGGTATACACTCTTCTTTTGTCAATTATTTATGTTAACTTGATTTTTTTCTTACTTCATTTAGGTTTTCGACTCCATTAAGGATAAGAAATACCAAGACTCGGTTCATCATAGTTATAAAAGCACAAGGCGTCTTGATTATAAGGTCATTCTTGGGGCCCCAAAAATCGTAGGATCATCTCGACTATAAGGTTATTAAAGTAATCACTTGGGGCCCCAATTTTTTTGGAGCCCCTACTTTCTCCCTAATATGTATATATCTGAACATATATTGTCAAAAAAAAAACACATGTATTGATAATTTTGAAGAAAAAAAAAGATAGAAAATATAATAATGTTTTACCTCATATAATATACAGATCGCTATGATAATTGAGAAATGAAATAGTATTTAGCCAATTGTAGCATACCATCTTATGTGGTTAACTATTTTGTTGTTTTATTTATATTATAATAATTATCATGAACCAAAATTATTATTTTTATATTTATCTTTTTCTTAAATTTCCCTTTCACTATTTTTAGTATCTCATTATTGAATATACTAAAGTCTACCATGCGGTCAAACTTTCTATATTATGCAAAATATATTATTGTGTGTTATAAAAAGATCAATTATTTTTTTTATCTTCTTCAAATTTGAAGCACTAAACAATCAACACTACTTTAATATTACTATATCAACTTATTCACTGCAACATTATTTCAGTATCATAATATAAACTTTTTATATTTTTGAAAAAAAAGTTTATTATTCTAACTCTATTTATATATTTACATTATTTACATTCTTACTTCATAATAAGAATATTTAGAT